>JAVCKT010030849.1:31129-56767 GCA_032273925.1 Rhynchotus rufescens | reverse complement strand
GCGGGGAAGATGGAGAGAGACTTTTTCCTTGCTTAAGCTATATATAAAGAGGAGACAGTTGAGAGAACACAGACCAGAATCAGACTTGGGCCTCTCTGAGGAGCAATTTGAACCAAAAACCCTCCTTTGCAAAAAAAAAAAAATAACAAATCTCTCCGGATTTTTTTTTCTTTTCACAGAAGTTAAAATGAAAGGCTGCAAGGAAAAAAAAAAATACTGATGAAGTCAGACTTGCAAATTTTTGGCATGCTATTTGTGTTGCAAACTTCCTAGTCTCTTGTCAGAAGCTCATGCATAGAAACAGTGCAACTTCTGTTTCTTACTGTCATGTCCTAAGATCAGCATCTATAATGACAAGAAATTAGGAGAACATTTAAAACAAATGTTTGAATAACTCATCTGAAAATATATATTAATCAAAGAAGTAGGGGCAACTTATTTCATCAGAACATCTTTGCTGTTTTGAAAGAAAGCAAATAACATCGCATCCAAAGGAGCTGCAAGGAAAGCAAATCTTTCTTCTTTTCCCTTCTCAGACTTTAAATAGTGCTGGCACTTTTTTTTTTTTTTTAGCAAAGTAAATAGTTTCACATGTGCACGGTTGGTTGCTGATGTGGAGCAGCAGAAGTCTTGGAGAACTTGGAGAAGATGCTTTCCAGGGAATGTGGTGTAAGCCTGGCTGGAGCATGTGCACAGGCACCCTGAGAAAGGACCATGCTTTGATAGCAGCAGAGCATGGCTGTAAAATATAAAACTAAGACCAAAGCACTGCCATATCGGCACAGCTCAAAACCTGGCACTCCACGACGGTTAGCGGTACTTTGCCCTGCTCCAAGCGCTCTTTAAGGCTTAGTTAGACTTGACAGTAAGTTTGCAAGTTAGTATATATTCCTGTAATGTAAAGGTTGTTTATAATATATTATGACTATAAATTATTTACTGAAGGGAGGAGGGGGAGAACAGACAAAGAAGCAAGTCACTTTACTCTGGTAAAAGTCAGTGACTGAATTGGAATAAAATCCAGGTGCTCCTAAATCTGGTTCTTCCACTTCCAGTTTTTCCACTAAACAGCATTTAGGGCAGCTATGATGTTGTATTTTTATAACTGTATGTCCCCGAGTGACAGAGATGGAAGCCACATGGGTATTTCCCCCAGGGGAAGAGAAACGTCTTACTCCTCTGTTAGACTTTGAAGGAGAACGATCATTATTAAGCAGGCTTGAGCCTTGGTAAATAGATGAACAATAAGCAGGCCTCCTTGTGAGCTGGGAAGATGCTCCCTGTTGTGGGCTTTCTTGTTTTGTTATGTTATACTTACCAAGAGACTTGATGAGAATTAGGAAAATGGGTATCAATAGCTATTTGGCCCCACTTTCAGCTGCAATATAGCAGAAGATCAGTTTTGAACACTGTTTTTTTGTTGTTGTTTTTCCCCCCAGAGATAGCATAGCCATCGTGACAGCCGCAGGACCCCCAGGATGCCAAGATTGTGCTCTGCCTTATCTTGCCCATGTCCAGCTGCAGAAAGCAGCTCCCTGGGCAGTGCAGAGCTGTAGCCGCGCCGCACAAGCGCAAACAGCGGGGCTGCAGTCCAGGGTTCAACACATAGAAGCTGTGGGTGTGCGGGTGACTTCATGTGCCGCCTTAAATCAGCCAAAATAAACCCCAAAGAAAAATACACACAAGCAAAATAGTTTTGAGCTAGGAACAAAGGCAATTTATAGCAGTGAACATGATGCATCTTTGCGGCTAAGTGCAACTTAAAATTAGACAGATTGGTTAAAGGACCACAACAAGCATTATCATATTTCCTGTAGAAAAGCATGTTGCACACAATAAATATTTTTTCATACTGAAACAAGTTGGTTAGCAAATACTTTCTGTTATTCTCTGGGTAATATCTGTGCTGACAGGCAGATAGTAGACATAGCTGTTGTCCTGACAAGATGAAAGAAGTCTTGGGCTCTGTTTTTTGCAATATAATCTTTTGCAGACTTGGGTAACCTTTGTTTAGCTAAGCAGGTAGAGAAAAGATGAAGCATATTCTTTATAATCCAGTCAGTAAGTTGTTGTTGGCCAGTTCCTTATTACATCTAGTTTTATGTAATGGCCTCTTGCTCTAGCTTGCCTTAACAGGAGAGGATAAAACTCCTGTGTAGGTGAGTGAGAAGCAGAGTCTCACTGCAGGCTGAATCCAAATAAAGAGAAAACCTGGATTCTGAACAAGCTGTCATCTATAAATGATGTCCTCGGGGCCTGATTCTGATCTCATTCCTCTGAAACTTCAGAGCAACTCCAGTAAAGCTGGTGGCCATAAATTGCTATGAAGCTAGGGTCATGCTTAATTACCATGATACCAATTATAAACAAATACTGTGATGTTTCTATGGCTTTCAGAAAGTGTCATTCCCACAACTTAGCAGTAGTTTTATTGTAGCTTGGTTGGTTTAAGATTATAGGGCTAATCTACACACACACACACAAAAAAAAAAAAAGAAATTCCATTTGACCATTTGCAACTTAATGGAGTACAAAGAGAAGTTACTCCACACAAATGCACCTTTTTCCACTTGTGAGGCTTTTCTGTGTGCGTTCTACTTGAAAGAGGCTCAGAAATCCTATTGTTCTGTGGGCTTACGCTTTGTTTACAATAACCTCCTGGAAACTTGATGCTGAAACCAGTTTCCTGGACTGGTTATTGAATTCTGCGTGCTGTGACTCCACTAGGAACTTGAGGCTTCTTCCTTTAAAAATAGCCCAAGTTTTGCGATTTGAAAAGCAGCTGTATTTTGCCACCACATGGACTTTGTGTGTAGGGGCTTACTGCTATGTTTCCCTGAACTTCAGTTGTAATATTTGTTAAAAGTAAACAAACAAAAACTGAGTAAAATTCTCTTGAATCAGAACAGTAGAATTCTACGCTCGACTCCACACACAGGCATAAATCCCCAAAGACAAAACACGAGGGATAGAGAGCCCAGTGATTTTTTACAGGCTCCTGAGCTGTGGCAATGAAACATCCTATAGTTAATGCGAGTTGCCAAGGGTGACAGTTTAACCTTCTTAATGTATACACAGAGATCCTCTTGTTCTTTCTCAAGCCGTGCCCTGCAAGTCAGCCTGGGCCAGGCCCTGTGCAACATCACATCCTCCGCGCTGGCTTTTGCCACTTGTCTGGCTGCCTTTGCAAAACCTCTGCTTTGTCTCCGAGGTGTCCAAATTGTAGCAGAGTGTTTAAACAGACCCAGCTCTTTAGCCAAACTGGCCTCCCTCTGGTAGAGGAGACTGCCACCCAGGGCATGTGCCAATGGAAAGTGAGCAAGTAGGTCTAATTTTAGCATTACCAAATTTGACGCTGTTCCTGATCTGCTGAACATGAGGACTGCAGGCAGTTCTGTGTGCCCCGTGTCATACACGGCTTCCTATGCTTGCTGTACATGAGAGCAGGCGGGTTAATGACAGACTTGTAGCCTTTGCTCTAAATGTTGTGGTTTTCTCTTTTTTTGTTTCATTTTAGTCAGACCCCTGAAGTAATTAGAGCACCCTGTGGGGTTTTTTTTGTGTGTGTGGTTTCTATCTGAATACCCATGAAGGAGTTAATTAGCTTGTTTGCAGTATCTAATTAATTCATTTTCAGCTGCAAACTTAATTGCTCCTTTATTGCTGATGAGTAAAACAGCTTTAGGCTCTCCATCAAAATGGACTTTGATGGATGCACGAGAGCGGGGCTTTCAGCTTCCAGGCCGGCTGGTGGATCCCTGTTCTGCCTCCCTACCCCAGGCCCTGTTGTGGCTGCTCCGGTGGCCCCCCTGGGCTTGGACTTGTCCTTGAAGCCCCCGGATAAGCACTGGATTCCCCAAAGGAAGGGAAATCCAGCTGGTGCGAGTGCCTGCAAACTGGTGAGTGGGTGAAGCTCGGGGGAGAGGTGGCACAACCTGAAGAACGGTACTGACATAGCTGGGAGATGCTATGTCAAACTTGTGTCCTCATTTTTCAAGCCAGGATCCTACTGAGGTTGAGAGAAGTTCCTAGAGAAAGCCAGGCTTTCTCTGTTGGGAATCTTGGGCTGTCTATGAGGGCAAAGCAATCTTCAGGTGTTTGGGGGCATATCAAACATTTGTTGCTTTTTTTCTGCTGTGTGTGTATATGCATATATTTGTATGCAAGTCATTGCTTTCTTGGTCTTCAATTTCTCCTGTCCAGAAGGTCGGTAGTAGCTCCTCTCAACTTTGAGATTGCTGGATGTCAAGCATTGTATAAGAGCTGGGAATATTCATGTTATGAAAAGAAATCTCAAGATTAATTTGAAATAAGAGAAAAAAGCTGTGGATCTCTTGCATTTATTTTTCTTCTTTTTCCTTTCTTCCTCTTCATGATTCAACATGAAGCATACACAGTTTATGTTCCCAGTGGTGTACTGGCTTGGATCCGATGACCTTTACAAAAAAAATCCATTGCTAACATGGAAAATGCACTAAAACAATGTAACCACGCTTATTGCAGGCATGTATATTGCCTAACACAATAGGCAAATAGACCAAAGTCTCTGGATTCTTCTGCAAAAGAAATGATTCCACATGGGAGCTATTGTGATGCTCCCTCTGCTGGCTCTTGATCCAGTTCAAAATTTTCCCTAGTTGACCTCGCTTGGATGTTGACACACAACAAGAAAACCAGAGAATGAGATGTGGTAATGGGAAGGGTCAGTGTGGCTCAAAGGAGAGAGAAGACCTACCTACCCACCCACTTCTAACGCAGAAGAACCAAAGGGGAAGACCTCTGTCTTCAAATAAGATGGTTATAGATAGGCACAAAAGTAAAATCAAGAATTAAATGCTTTTATTACATATTTTTAACTGTAATTCTCTTCAGGAGCCATTTGAAATAAGAGTAAAATATATTTTAATAGGAAGGAGATGTCTTTTTTTTTTTTTCTGGAAAAGGTTTTGGAAGTTCATAGGCTGAATTCTACAATATTTTAAATACCTTAACAGTTTATTTGATTGAATTCTACAATATTTTAAATACTTTAACAGTTTATTTGCTTCTTTCATAAAATCTGAACTTTTTTCAACTTTTTTCTTCATTGTGGATTTGGGAAGATGTTCTTCCTAAAATAGCGAAAGGGGAAAATCCAGCTTACTTCACAAATAACTCTCCCTCTTCTTCCTCCTACAAATCAAATGGTCACAAGATGGCCAGACTATGTCACAAAAATTATAAAACAACAAGAAAACGGAGCACGTATTCAAACCAAGAAGAAGCAATAAATGCTGACAAGCTTGTGGCAGTGCAATCTGCTAACAATTTACTCTGGAATTCTGTACGAAAATTTGAATTATTGTGCAACACACAAGATCTAGCTATGATTATACTTGTTCCAAATGGACAAAAAAGGGGAGAAAAAGCTTTTTTAGATGCTATTATGGCACTTTGGTCTCTGATTTAGTGGAACACTTAAACATGTACTTAATAGATATGCTTAGAGAGTTTGCTGATCTCGGCTCTGCTTTGTTACCAGCTTTTCTAGCACATCTTAATGGAATTACTAGAGTTCATTATTGAGATTAACAGAATAGCAGAATGATTGCTTTTTATTGCCTAGTGCTTTAGATACAGCTTGTCTTGATGTTTCAAGCTGTATTTCCTTTTATAAAAGAGAAGAACGTGTCTTGGAGTAAACATAGGCTATGGTTATGAGCGGTGATGGGGAGCCCACCTAGTAAAGCCCTTTTCAGTTTTCCAAAAGAGGAACTAAACTAGCAAGACACGAGGAAAAGATGGGGAAGGAGATCAAAGGCGATTCCTGTGAGCGTGGGCTGGCAGCTCGCCCACCAGAGACCCAGCACAGCCCGGGGAAGGCCTGGCTCCTCGGTCCATAACATCTCCTGGTTTCCTCTGAGCCCTCATGAGCAGGGGACTTGCAAATTGTTATTCTGGGTGTTGCTGAAAGGAAGCACTGCTCAAAGAAACTCAGATGCTGGCAAGAACGACTCAGCCCTAATTCTGCCAACTGCTTCTGGTCTGTCCCCGAACAAAGACTCCTAGTGTGAAACCTCTTTCTGGAAGATGGGCAGTGGCTCGTACTTGGGAATCTCCTTAAAAAATATCTTGCCATGGGGGAAGGTCTCTTCTCGGTTTTATCTGCAGAGAAATTAGGTGCCCAGATCCGTGTCTGTCAGGCTGGTCTGTGTTCTGTGGCGGTGGTGGAGAAATACAGCCCATATAGACTTTTTAAGGAATAGAGAGCCATGGTGATGCCAACTGAACTGCTGTCCTTGCTAGTCTAGGCTCCAGTCTTTCTTAGTGATGGTTCAGGCCTACTGGAGTGACAAAACAGATATGAATCAGAAAGTGTAATAATTTATGACAGTCCTAGGGCTTTTTGGGGGATATCTGTGTAGATGACATCCTCAGGTACTTCAGAGGTCTGGTTCTGTTCAAGGAAGGTGCTCATAAAGTCTGGTTTCTCCTGCTGAATGAGTCCTGCTGTGTACAGGGAAAAGGGCCTTTTCTCACAGTTCCTGCCCGCCTTCTATTCAGGCGTCTTTTCACTCAGGGCAAGGGCTTCTCGGGCTCTTTCTGCCAGATGCTTCCTTGTTGCGTGTGCTTTTTTTTGCCTTCTGTGTTCATGTGGTATTTCTTGCTCCTTATCTCTAGCATACATGCAGTTCCAAGCAATATTTTTCAAACCCTTTAGAAACCCTCGAGATACCACAGCCCAGTGCAGCTCTCATTCCAGCCTTACCTCCGTTATGGGCGGTGGCTTCTGCAGTTTATCTATCTCAGAAAAGCTTAAAAACATTTTTCCACGTTCTCCCTGAATGGGAGACAGTTATTATAACTGTTAGCTTAATAGTCGTAGGCAATGAGCGTGTCAGTGAGGGAATTTGGATGTCCAATGTGAGCAGCTGGGCTATGATGTCATTAAGCAGGAGAATTCATGGTGTGCTGGATATAGGTTATCTTCTGTATAGTTCTTAGAGGCATTTCTAGGTTTTGTGAATGCTGAGTTTGAGTGTCAGCAGAGCCTAAATTTTCATAGGTGTATAAGTAGTCTTTTCACTTGCCTTTAGACAGATTACTTAAGATACCTGCATTTTTTTCCATGTTATGTGAGCTTGGTGCATGGGTTTGAAGAGTCCCAACACCTTAGCAGGTAATCTGCTAAAGAGAAAGATGTGACTTAAATTACTGTGGTCAATAACAGCCTACCCATGGGCTTCCCCAAGAATAGGTCTTACCCCGTGAGGAAGAAAAAAGAAAAACAAAACAAAAAAACCTTCCAAAACAGTAATGATAGTAATGCTGTGATAAAATACATCTAAAAGAAGATGGTGGTTATGGCCAAATTGTCAAGTGATTTTTGAAAAGAAAGGAACAAATGTTCCTTTTTCAGTGCTTAAACAGGAAGTTATTGGTCATATTACGAATATTGTTTCACTTCTGTAAAAATAAATCTTGTATTTGAAATGGAAGAATGGTGCAACTTGCTCATGTGGACAGAGTTAGAGGCGCTGGGATATATTGTCAGTTGGCATAAGTTAGTATAGCATTGGACTGGAACTACACTTATTCAGATGGAAAATCAGTCCTGTTTCTTTTGGGGGAAAATTTCAACAACCATATTTCAGAAAGTCATATTTTTTGCATCATGGGAGCCCCAGGCTTAATCATACTGTTAAACCAATATAAAAGTTTCCTAATTGCTACTCTGATAGAAGACACTTGGCTTATATAATGTGCTAGAGAACGCAATCCTTGCCCCAGTGCGGTGGAGTTGTTCAGCGCGGTATTTTCCTGTCAACATGACCAGGCTTATGTTCCAAACAGCCTCCGAAGACGAGGGCAACTTTCCCATTCCTTGCTGTTAGGACTTCCGTGATGCAGCCGAAAGCTGCTTAATAGGTACGTGTGGTGTCAGCAAAAACAGCAGCAGCAGCAGTTACGTGTGAGAATCGGCACCCAAACCTGCGGTAACTTTTCTCTCTGCTTCACACCTTGCTGCTATTGTAAAGAGGAGAGCAGTCGTTTGCAAGGCTGAGTGCTCTGTGTCCTCACCAGGTCCTTTATAGGTGGGCCAATTTCCTTCCCAAATGTTTGATCACGGTGGTGTTGCTGACATTCCAGAGGCAGCCTGGCAAATGACTCCTTTTTGCTGGCAGAAGGAGCTGATCTTTGGAAATTTAACTCTGAGTTCACTTATTCCGAGGGAAAATGAAAGGCTGATTTTAACAAGTGAAAAGCTTGAGACCTTTAATCTTGGTCGTTTCCCTTTTTGAAATCCACAAGGATTATTTGGAAAGCAAAAGACTTGAGTGAAATGGGAAATAAGCTATAGTTAGGAAAATATTTTCCAACCAGATAACAATAATCCAGAAAGTGCTCCGAGTTCTAAATTGTCACCTATAGTTAAACGGAAGTTGTTTTTTTTCTTCTTCTGAGAATAAATATGCTATATCTTGTTCTGCATATTTGATTACATCATCATGGAGAGAATTAAATACACAATATTTCAGAGGTTCCTCCTGCTTTCTTGCTGACCGTCCTGGAGCCTGTTTTGTTTCTCATTTAAATGTGCCTGACTAAATGTTTCTGGTGGCTTTGAGTTGAAGATGGATTGCTACACCCAACTTCACCTGAGCACGCAGGGGAGGCTGGCCTAAAGCAGGCATGAGCAACCAGAGATTTCTGTGGATTATGTACCAAGGCCAGCTGCTAAGGATATTGGATATGTCATGTCTTGTTGATAATACAATGTCTTTCCTGGATGTGTAGAAGTTACCTTGGAGAAAGTCACTGACTAGGCAGCTCTGGGGGAATGGTGTCACAAGCTAAAAGAAACTCTGGCTGGGAGTCTGAAACGGGGATTATGAAAATTTCTGCTTACCTAATGCTGCAATTGCCTTAACCTCCCAGTTTTCAGGCACCTAGAGCTCTTTCTGCACCCAACTTCCTCAGGCTCGGCAGGGCTTACTAACAGAGCAATGGGGCCCGAACTTTGGTGCTTGCTGCCCCACGGGGTGCAGCAGTCTGGTGGCGTGTGGACAGCACTGAGCTCTCCACAAAATGTTTTGGGGCTGCTGCTTTTGAAGTGTTGATGGGAGAAGTGATAATGTCCCCTTTAAAAGGCTGCTTGATATCCAGAACTTGGCTTCAGCGTCTCATCTCATCTGCTCTTTCAAGGGTGAGACTGTGCTACCCATTTCTGGTGTGGGCGATGCTTATGCAGGAGTACTTGGAAGGGAGACACAAATCCTTCTCCCTCTTCTCCCACATAGCTGAGCCCCAAGGCTACAGCCTGGCTCAGTTGTGCTCTCGTGGTCTGATCACAGTCGTGCTCTCAGTCTCTGGCCCTCATGAGAATCACTTTATTTCAAGTGCGGCAGCTTGAATAGGAAGGAAAGGTGAAAATCTCTTCCTCTGGGACAAGTACCTACTGCTTTCAGGTATTGCTTCCCCCTAGCAACTCTAATTTCACGCCATGCAGGGCTGATTTTCTCCTGTCTGGACAGCAGGAGCAGCTCTGCTTAGGGATGGTGATGGTGGCAGTGGTGCTGCAGCCCAAGGGCTGCCTGCAGGTTCTTCCCCCAGGGCTTCCCAGCCAGCCTTGGCTCCTGCATGTCCTCATGGCTCTTGCATTGCCACCAGGCCCCAGGGGGGAACAGCGTACACCACATACCGCTGTAACCTCTTCCTCTGGCAGATGGCATCAAAATATTTGAGCGGGCCAGCTGTGGTCTCACTTTCCTCGGAAGGCTTTCTGCAAATACCTCTAATTAAGCTGTATAGAAGCAAATCAAGGCAGCCTGGGCTCTTGCTGTTGACATGCTGGATTTAGCAAGGCTGATGGGTGTATGTTGGTGTGGCAGGAGCCCCTGCAGCAGCACAGGCTGGGCTTGCACACACAACGGGACAAAGACGTTGCGCGCTCAGCTCTTTTTCCTTTGGTACTGGTAAAGCTGGAGATGAGATGGGATGCGCGCTGGCTCGGGCAACCTTCTTCACCAGACTATTGCAAGGATTTCTAAGCTTTGAATGACAGAGCTAAGTCAATCTAGCAGCTTGGAGCTACTGAATGCCTCTTCTGTAGAGGTGTCCTCTCATTCCTCCCACCTCAGCGCTCTGCTCCTGCCCCTTCCTTGCACAGGGAGCAGCTCTTGTCTGGTCTCTCGGTAAAAACCAATTAGTGGAGAGAGGGGAAAAAAACCCAATGAGCTGAACTGCCTTTGGGAGTTCATGAAAGAGGCAGTAAGGGCAGCAAGAGTGAAAGGTTGCCCCTTTTCTCCACAGTAGCTGTTAGACCAAGCTCAACTGCAGTGGCAACCACAGCCCAATGAAGCGTCCACGTGTGCGGTGTGCAGTGCTTGTGCCTTCCCCGGGGCTGCACATGGATGCTGTCAGGAAGAAACCTGTTTGTATGTACAGGGGTAAAACTTGTTAATTAACTCTTATTTTTGGTCAATGTCTTTTATAGCTTTCTCACTGTATTTTTTTCCTCTTCTTCTCATACTGAGAAGACAAAACGGGTTCTTCAAAAGAAAAGTGAACAGACTAATATTTTGCTCAATGCTTATTCAACGAAATTCTTTTTTGGTTGACTGGCTAGGAAAACAAGACATTCAGACTTTAAAGATGAAAAAAGTAAGTTGGCAAAGATTCCATTTCAGAAGGCTATTTTTGTCAATATATAAATACATCTAGGTAATTTTAAGCCGCTTCAGATCCCACAAGCCAGAGAGACGGAAAGCCGTTCTTTGACGTTTGACACTTGTGGAAATAACTTTCTTCGTCCTACAAGGAGAATTAGGGGATCTGATCACAGAAGTTTCTGGTGATTTCACTGAAGGGTGCGGGCTAGGCTTGTCTTCACATATGCAAAGGGCAATAAAACAAGTGGCCAAATGGTCAGAGAGGTCCCCATAAACATATCAAAGTTTAATGCTTGGTTTACGTAGTGGGCCTTGAATGTCTGCAGAAGACGGGTTTAAGCTGAGCTGCCAGACTTGAAAGTAATGCAGGCATGACTGCATATTTCATCTGCCAGCTCTGCTCTGAAGGCAGTAACAAAACAGGGGGAAGGAAAAAGGGTAGCATTTTAAACCACTACTTTGTGAATGCCTGGTATGTGCCCCTACGTCAGTGCCCGTAGTGAAGACACACAGTGTTGGGCTTGTTGGAGGCTTTTGCCACTGTGGTATTTAACAAAAAGGCACCAGGGCTGTTGCTCAAATAAGCTGCAGGTTTTACTATTGATGCCTGGAATAGAACTGCACTGGCAATAAATTGTGGCAATGAGCTTGTTAGCAGTGTCCAGGCCTTAAATGCTTGCTTGGTTACCATAGCTGTAGCTGCAGATCATCAGAGTGCTGCCGGCTACTGAACGCCTGTGACGGGAGAGCTTTGCTAACCTGCTCTGCAAGAAGAAGGGGCAGGATTTCTACCTGTCTGCCTTACAGGGCTATTAGTAAAAAGGCTTAGCAGCACTCAGCACAGTTCTGCTGCAAAGATAAGTAGTGACAGCATATTTAAAAAGCTTGCTTTTTTTCCCCTTTCTCTTTTCCTTAGGTTTTAATAATTTAACCTCCAATTAGGGTGTGGACTGACTTGAGGCATATAGAAAAAGCCTGTCCGAGCCTATTCTGCAGTGAGAAAACAGCTTATCTTCAGTCTTCCGTGAAAAGACTTAGGTGAAACAGAAGACGGGAGCTTGTTTCGCTCAATACTAATCACAGTAATGTAATATGTATTTGCTTTTCTCAATTACTGGCCTGAAATGGGAGGCTCTAGAGAAAATATTTTTTTTCCCTTTCCCTCTGACAATCTTATCATTTTAATGCTGCTAGTTACTTATACATAAGGGAAGGGAAAAGGGGGAGCGGTAGCCTGAAACACTGGAACAACAAGAGCTGAGGAACTAACTGCGGGAGCGAGTCTGCAGTCGCAGCTCACTGAGGACAGGGAGGGTGGCTCGGAACAGCACAGAGGCAGCGGGAGGCCGTGGCCTCCTACGTGTGTTTGGACGGCTGAACACAGCCTGGTGCAAGTGGGTGTCTGTGCTGGTGGCTGGTGGTTACATCCATGGCCTCAGCTGCTTGGCTGCACCGAGCTGAGGTCTCAAACCTTGCGAAATAGCATCTGGAGCGCTTTTGACCTGGGGCAGAGTCAGAAATGCTGTCAAAGAGGGGAAGAGGAAGGGCCACGTGCTTGGCACAGCCGTGCCTTCGAGCACTTCTGCAATTTTCACTAGGTCAGGCCTGTGGTTTCTCCCCAGTGGGCCCAGGCTGCTTTTGCAGGCCCTGTTTGGGTATCATGTTTGAGGAGTGAAGCACAGGAAGCTCCTGAGCACATTGCCCATGGCAGGAGAGGGAGGAAAGCAGAGGCAGACAACGATGGAGATGCTTCATCTTTGAACACTGTGTTCAGTTTTGGGCGTCTCACTGCAAGAAAGATGTTTTGGTGCTGGCAGGGGCTGGAGCACAGAACTTCATGAGTTCCCCTGCTGAGGGAGCAGCGGTTATCTAGTCCGGGGAAGAGGAGGCTCTGGAGGACCTTACTACTTTCTATAATTACGTGAAAGGAGGTCATAGTCAGGTGGAGGTCAATCCTTTCTCAGAGTAACTATTGATAGGACAAGAAGAAATGTCCTCAAGAGGTTCAGGTTAGAAATTAAGAAGAAATTCTTCCCGGAAAGAGTGGTCAAGCATTGGAACAGGCAGTTCATGGAAGTGGTGGCATCACTGTCCCTGGCTATGTTCAAGAAATGTGTAGATGAGCCACTTAAGGACATGGTTTAACAGGTACAGTGTTGAAGGGTTTATGGTGATAACCATAAAAATGACCTCAATGATCTTAAGGTCTTTTCCGACCATTATGACTCTGTGAGGTGGATGTGCAGTGCGTGGAGGTGACTAACCAGTTCCTAGAGCAGCACAGGCGGCCCTGGAGGGCCTGTGAGATAGATGGGGGTGCATGGGGAGGAGGCGGCATCAGGAGGGGACAGAAAGCCCAGAAATTCCCCGTGTAGCTACGTTTAGACTGACACATCAACTGTGTTGCTGTTGAACGGATAAACCAAATCACGGAACTTGGTTACGCTTGGAGGGACATGTCAGACCACCCAAGTGCTGAATTACTGTCCTTTTCTCACATAGGATCTGGTCCAAGCTCCAGGAAAGTCAGCACAACCTTGTTGACTTAATGGATTGCACCATTTAGGGCCAAGATTTTTTTTTTCTACAGGTGTCTTAGAATTTGGGTGGCAGTGGGGAGGGCAACTGGCCAGCACTCTTTCCCTTTCAGTTAACTGTGGTCAATTGAAATTTTCCTTTTGTCAAATTATTTTTTAACTGGGAACCTACTTCTGCAACAAAGCTTAGTTTTTAGAAAAATTCCAATAATTTAATATAAAAATATAAATTATTTATTGTGACTTTACATTCTTATTTATCATTGGTTTCTTCTCTTCCTTTTAGAAACCAAACTGGAAGGAAAGAAAAGAATAATTTTAATTTTGTGTTTCGAAGAGATACTTTTTCAAATGAGCATGTCAAAAGCTCCAAAGAAAAAGTCTTTGGTTTATATAGGACAGTAGCTTCTTCCCTCTGCACTTATATTATAAGGGTTCATGCAGAGAAATTTGATGCAGTCATTTAGGCCAAAAAAGGAGGCTTGTAATGTTGCTGCTCTTAAATCTTTGAAAAAAATCTGTTTTTTTAGCATGCTTCTCAAATTCAAGAAATTGATGTCAATTGGACAATTCAGAACTGGAAGATTACAGAGAAAATATGATTTAGAGTTAATAGGCAGTATTTTGGGGAGTGTGTGGGTATGTATCTGTGACTCCTTGCGAAGATGTTCAAGAGGGCTAAAAGCAGGTACTAAGGTCTTATTCACTCCCAAAATCCCTGGTCTGTCTTGTATATTTAAAGCTTCCGGTCTTCTGTTTAAACTAATATTTATGTTAAAAAAATGAAAATATTCACCCTATAAAAAATTTTAATATATAAAACCCCACTATCCTCCTAAATATTCAGTCAGCTGTCTTGACACATGCATTGACAAAGACAATATGAAGAAACAGTGCCTTGAGTGTTTTTACCTGCATCAGCGACTATTTAGTAGGCAGCAAGCCCTTAATAATAAATATTTTCTTATCCTCATGTTCTTTATTTTTTCCTGCTTCCTGACTTCTACAGCCTGGCCATCAGTTTCATGCTGCTTTTGGTCAGTCTCATGTGGGGGCATAGGGGATGGTATGAAAAAAGTCCAGTTTCTGCAATTTTTTTTAACTGCATAGTTCTGTTTATACTATACCTTCTATAAAGAGCCTTTCATTGCAATGAATCCCCAGCATCCTTATGCGATTTACTTGAGAAGCAATGAAACGATTTTTAACGTGCTGCAAAAATGCAGCCAGCTCTGAGGAGAAAGGTGTTATTTTTACTGATCGGGACAAGATGCAAAACAAAATTATCTGCCTGAACCCAGAGCATGGAGCACAGCAAGGTGAAACATGAGGATGCCTGGAATTAAAAGAGGATATGGAAAAGCTGGGTGCACTTGGGTGGCATTTTTTTTTTTTTTTCTGAGAGATGGTATCTCCTAAGCCCTTCTCTCCTCATGCTAAAAGGGATATTGGTTTAGGAAACAGCATGCCTTTTTTTTTTTTTTTTTTTGTTTTTTTTTATTTTTTTTACTTTTTGATGAAAAAAAAAAAACGTTCCCTCTGAAACACTAACCAGATTGCAAAATATCGATCGCTTTGGTGTGGTGTTTCAGAAGGGCTGGGTGCACCTGGGAGCACCCACCTAGCAGAGCCCAGGGAGGTTTGGTGAATAGGCTGCTGTGCTCCTTCGGAGGGACCGCAGACCCCACAGCTGTGTTCCTCCAAGGCTTCTTGTAGTAATTTTCCATGAAGCTATGGAAAAATATTTATCCTTCCTTCTATAAACATGTCCGTAGGAGATTTAAGGGAAGGCTTTTGCGCAGGCGCGTGCGCACACACACATACGCACACCCCAGAAAGTCCCCTTACATAGCCATCATTAACAAAGTGTCTGTGTCTCAGTTCTCCACCAAGTTATAAAACAATGGTGTTTTATCTTTGTCACTCATCTCATTTTTGAAGTCAGATTTGGGTAGTTGTAATGCATGCAACAGAGAGACAGGTTTCTGACTATCTCTGTGGAAAATAAATACTGGGAGCAGCATCCTCTGGGATAGTATAAATTAAAAAAACTATCTTCATCTTTTGTTTTTCAATATGCTTGGGGTGCAGCACGTGAGGATAAAAGCCTGTTGGGAAAGAAAGGATGAACCTTTCTTTCAGTTCCCTCTTTGTTCACATACACCTGGAGTTTTTTCCTCTCCTCTCCTCTCTCAGGAGCAATCTCCACTTGCATCTGACTGCTCTGTAATCAACAGCATTTCATTGCAGCAATGCCCTTTTTAATAGCGAGACGAGTGCTTTTATCTTCAATTACGTCTCCCCAGCATCTTACCAACATGTACAGTAAAATAAAAAGGGAGAGCTGAGCACATGCATGCCCTCAGATGGAAAGTTGTGTTTATGTGGTTGTGGTTATGGTCAGGCAGCAACCAGCTGCGCATTCCTCAGCGTACACAGAAGATGTCTCAATTTTCTGAGTCCACTGGTTCCCTCAACATTCATTCAACAAAAGGTCTTTGATGGGGACACCAAGTGCAAGATAAGAAAGGAGTTCGTTGGCCAGGCAGTGTTTATTTTGCTGATTAACAGAAATGGGACCTGAAAGGGTGGACACAGGTGCTGATGACTTTTCCTCAGGTGACAGAATGTGACCAGCCTTCCCAAGTCCAAGAGGGTAATGCTTGGTCATTACTGAGGCTGAATCATGAGGAAGCAATGTTGGTTATTCTGTAAAAGGCGATTTTTCTAAATACTAGTACTAATAAACCAGAGTTAATCAAAACTATAAATCTGTCTTGTGAGGAATCTTCATGTTCTAAAACTTGTTCCAAGTCTGGATTTGAAATGCAAATGTCAAGAGTTCTTTTCAAGAAATTTTAAGAGTTGTTATTCACCATAATTTCCCCAAAGTTTCAGGACTATTTTGTCTGTCAGATGTTTAAAATATTATCAAAGTGTTTCAGTGCCAAACAATTTAAGATATGTTGAATTAGGAGGGGGAAAAAAGATATTCCAATCAATAGCTGAGTTGAAGCCATAATTGGATTTCTAAAAAGTAGAATAATTCAACTCTTGATTTGTCACATTGTAGGCAATAGTATAAGAGTAAGAACTGTGAAAGGTCATTAAATGGGGTTTTGAATGATACTACTTTTTTTTTTTTTTTCCCAATTGTGTTTTAAATATTTTTCCTCTGGTCCTTCTTCCAACAGTGTCAGAATTTTAAGAAGAAACAGTGGTTTTATTACAACAGGCTTTTGGAAAGTTAGTCTGATCATATTCAAGACAGATAAATGGAGTTTTTCCTCTTTCTTGCTTTTGGAAAATGATGATTTTTTTTCCCTCTCTATTTAAATAGAGAAAACTTGTGTTCATTAAAGTGAGTCTAGCAGTTACCAGACCTCTAAGGGTGGCAGCTGTGATATTGTGCTGAAGTTCTGCGTGGAGCTTTTATCATCTGTATCACAAGTGAGGACAGCACGGGCTGTAACCGCGTTGTGCTCTGAACTCCGGTGCGACCCAGGCTGAAGGAGCTTGGTCAGTTCCACTAACAAGGGGCAGATGCCTTCGGTGGTTGTAAAGATGTCAGCCTCGTAAAGGGACCTCAGATGATGGAGGTGATATCCCATTCCTAGCTAAGTTATCCTCATGACTGAGTGCTTTTTTGGTCAAGAAATGGTTGTTTCTTTTTCTAGTCTGAATAATCTTTGGTTTCAGCTTTAAGAGGCTGTATTTTTTTTCTAAGTTGAAGATCTATATGAGGTTTATTACCATTCACTTTGCTGACAACTGGAAATTGTAAGGCATGTTTAACTTCCAGCATGAGACGTTAAGTATGTCACGCTTCTTACGTCTATCAATATAAAACCTTTCCAGAGCTACAGTGAATGTTATGGATCTTTCCTGCACATTTTCCAGTTTTTGAACACTGTTATTTGTGCACAGACATATATCCACCCAAGAATGGTCTCATTAGGTTCATTTACACATTATAGCCCCATTTTCATGTGGTGTAAAGCAATTTTTGCCTCCTGACAGAAGGACACTTTAAGTTTTTCTGTTCTTCCTCTCATGTCTGCGACGACCTTGCTCCATGATGCTGTATGCTGGGGTGATGCTTCTGCCTCTGCTGCTTGATCTATATTCTGTGTTCCTAAATGCATGAAGTTGCTTTAGCATCAGGTTATTCAAATTAATCTGTTAGCTAAATTGCAGTGGAAAAATGTGTTCATTGAACAAGTTGTTCATTGTTGACCTGTCATCATAATCTTTGTCTTTTTAAATGTTATTTGCACTTTATATGTATGTGTATCTTTGGACTGTTAGTATGAGTATCAGGCTGCATCTGGAAGAATATAGATAACTTTTTCATTAGAAACATGTCCTTTGGAGACACTGCTGCTAATCTGTGTTATGTGAGTTTAGATGAATTAGGAAGATCTGTTGGTTTTTAGTGCGCCTCCATAAAGCAGAGAGTACTGCCCTCACGAAGCAGCTTGTGAAATCAAGGACCAAGATCAGAATTTCTGTAAGACAGAAATCACACTAACATTTTCTTATTAAATATATCATGGCAAAAATCTTCCAGTATAATTATTACATAGGCAATTACTATATTGTTTACCACAGGAATTCCTTTTATAATTTTAATGATTGCACGTTCGAAGAAATCAGTCTGCAGGGTTTTCATTTTGCCTTACTTGTGCCTCAATGCTTCTAACTTACTGATAATGATACTTGGCAATGTAGAATTTGACTTTAGCTTGCACAGGGCTGACTACCATTGGATACCATGGGTCAAAATCTTACTAGGGTCCTAGGAGGAACCAGAAGGTCATTTATCTGCAGGTATATGGAAACTCACAATTACACGAAGAAAGTATTGACCTGTCATACAGAAGTCCTGGTTCTTTTTCTATTTTGTCATCACTGTTCTTTAATTTTCCTACTTTGCTTTTTCTTTGCTCCCCCTTGGTCTTGCACCCAGTAGTGCCTTAGTCTTCTTAAATGTATAAGCAACTATGTAATATTGAACAAAATTCCAGCCAGTTCTGTAGTACTATAAATGAAAAGTATTATTAATTTACAGTTTAACTTTTCCTATGTATGGTCAGAATATAAAACTATTTCAGATGAAGGAATATTTTGTAGAATAATCATACTACCTGTCCAGTCAGTAGCCATTCTAGGAATCCAAATAGGACAATTGTAGCCATTCCTAACTTCTTATGGGATTTGCACCTGTGTAACTGGGAAAGTGTTGAGTTCTACGCCTAGCTGTTTATTTCTTCAGTAGCCCTTCAGTTTTATATTGCCTAAATCTTATTTAAATATTGGGTTTTGTCAAGCTGGGAAGAAACAGAAAGAAGAACAGCAGGAATGAGACAAAATATGATGTGATGATTGTAAAATAAACATAGTACAGGAAAGGCAAGAAATTCAAGCTCAGTGAAAGCAGTAGAACTTGTTGGAAACCTTTGGATGGAAGGTTTTCCAACGGAAAATGCTGATTCATCGGCAGCTTTGCAAAAAGGTGTTAATTTCAAATAAGCCTCATCTAGAAAGAATGATTGAAAACCATTTCCATAAGATTACAGTCAACTGTCTTTGAAAGCTTGAAATTACTTTCGTTTTGTCTTTGATATTATTCAGCCTGTTTTGAAATTTTGATTGGCTGGGAATTTCAATTTTTACTTTGCTTTTACTCTTTCTTTTTCAGAATGGATTAATTAGTGTAGTTTGGTTTCTTTTTTTTTTTTTTTTTTTTTTTTTTAAAGAGATTTTTCCCACAAAGGGAAAAATACTGTTAGGTTATGCAAGTCAATTATAGGGAAAGGGTAGTTGAGCAAGAGTAACCTGAAGGAAAATGGCTATGAAGAAAGTCAAGAAAATCTTGTACAACGGTACCTGGAGGAGCCCCTCGCTGATGCTTAGCAAGGTGTTTGGGTGTCAGGATCTCCAGGGACACCCGCAAGGGATGTGGGTCACCAGATCACCAAGGTATTCGGGGAGACTCTGGTGTTGTGCAGCAGCTAGAGAAGGTGCCTGTTGTGGGTTCCTGTAGGAAAACCTGAGTTTCTGGGTTTTTTGAGTAAACAGAGATGTTTACTCCCCAACCAGAATGCAGAAGGTGACTGGCGTAGGCCAAACTATTTCACTGGGGAAACTGAACCAGAACAACACAAATATATGCTAGGCAGATATGGCTTTAGAAGCCTTTTTTAAAGTTGTCTTTTTAAAATGGAGGAGAAAAATGAGAGGGGACTTCTGGGGTTAAATACTCGCTGCACAGGGCTTAAAGCTTGGCAAGGCAACTAGCTCTTATTTAATTTTTCTCTCTTCAAAAAAATAGGATTTTTAGGACCTTTTTTTTTGTGCACAGAAACACTATTGCATCAATGAGAGAACAGCCTCTGTCATCAATTTTTCCACTTAATGGAAACAATTTTGGCTTACTGCCCGGGATTAGAAAAGACTGAGAATTCATGCACTGCTCCACCACTTCCATTGCACATAAAACATTCAGCCCACAGAGGTCTAAATGTCTAGATGACCTGATTCAAGAGATATTTGTATCTTGGCTGCTTAGCCAAGAGACTAGATGCATGATGTTTTTGCATTTGTGATATTTGTGCCTTCCAAGTTAGGAATTTTTAGCTTGTAACCCCTTGTAGCCAGTACCCTGGAAGAGGCGGCTGCCACTGGAGAGGTTAGGTGCAGAAATGAGGACAGCTCGTCTTCAGATGAGGCTAGGGATGTTTATGGGATGCATTGTCACATGCTGAGCCATGAGCTACAGCAGATCAGCTGTTTTCAGGAGCAGCAAAGCCTTCCTGGCAGGACGGGGACAAACCTTTGGGATGGGTGTGGGAGGGAAGTTGGGAGAACCGCTGCAGAAGTTGCAGGCTAAGCCCTTTCCCGCATGAATCAGAGCGCTCATGAGCACACAGGCTTAATGTCTATCTGGAGACACAAACACAGGTCTATGGCTGTAATAAAGAATTGCATGAAGGCCGTGGGCAGGCAAGTGACTCCTGTCTCTCCTCACCTTGGCTGCTGACCTGTCTGCAAATTAGCATGAGAAGTAAGTACGGAAAATGCACGTGGGTCCCTCACACATTTCCTTCAGTCTGGAAAGGAGGAAAAAGTAAGGGAGAAAAGTGAATTGTTAAAATTAAAAGCAAAACAGAAAGGTCTGGCCCCTATGAAATACAGTGGTCTGCTGGAGCAGCCCTTCTATTCGGGCATATTTTATGATGATGCCTGTGATAGAGGCAGATGCAGGGAAACACTGATAGGATGATTATATCTGATTTGCTGTCACTTAGCATATGAAAAGCTTGCTAAAAAAGTGGGTGGGTAGCAGGAATGGGTTGTGATATTAGAAGAACCTGCTGGGCCACCCCTGTAGGTACAGCACTGTTACAAGAGGCAGAGGGAAAACCAGATGGAGCAACCCACCTACCCTGCAGTAACAAAGAGCTTTGGTCACAGAGCAGAAGTTTCCTTAAGTTCCTCGAACTGCTTTTTGACTAATACTGATTTGATGAGCTAAAGACATGTTCTGCTCTAGGATATGTTTAGAATGTGAAAACAGTCCTTTTTATACATAAATATAAAATATATATATATGTCAGGTGGCATGTTTTAATTACTACAAGTTTGAAAAGTGCATCAAGAAGAATGCTTAGGAAAATGTGTTTGTAGATCTGCATTTTTTTAAATTTCTTTATTGAGTTGTCCTTCTTGAAAGAAAGCACAATATATATGAAAAATTGTGCTTGTTATAAAATATTATTAAAAATAGGATTTTTTTTCTCATTGTGGCTGTAGCCAGAAGCTGTATGAAGATTTTTGGTATTTCGGTAGTGGTAGAAGAGCTTACTTGCCTCCTTAACCCTTTTCTGACCTGACTTGGCTTTGTGTTGCAGACAGGTCATGCCTTGCCTAACGAACCCTGGCGTTCACCGAGCAATGAGTGCAGTGTGAGCACCTTCTGAAGGGACTAAATTAAGGGCAAGAAGGTGGCATGCAAAACTAACCAGGACAGGGAAACACCACTGGCTCGAGCGATGAGATGAGCACTAATTCTGCCCGAGTCCTTTCTTCCACCAGCGTGCGTTGTAATGACGAGTTAAATGGGCTTGTTTGTTTAATTGTGCCCTGCTCTTGGCCATACAGGTGAGTCATGGGCAGCACATGTGTGACCGCCGCGCGCAGGGCAATGCCCGGCCGTGCAGGCCGCACTGCCTGGGCACGTGTGCTACTCTAGTTTTGTCTAATGAGCATCTCCTGTTCCGTGCAGCTGCTGTTTTTTAAATATAAGCACTTTCATAACTTTTAAAATCAACTATTTAAAGCACAAGGGGAAAAAGGAAAGCCTCCTGTCTGCTGGGTTATGAGTAATCCCAAGCTCGGGTAGCAGTGAACAGTGCTGGTTTCTCTCAAATACTGAGGAGAGTCTTACCTGGTATCTGCATAACCCCAAATCGGTGGGGAGTGTGAATGTATGTGCATAGTCAGAAAGTTAAAGACATTTAAAAAAAGTCCATCTAGTTTAAATAGCTTTATACTTTTATATGATTTGAAGTATTTTGGAGTTCAGGAGATACAACCAGAAATGATGTGTTCATTTCCCTGGGGATAGGGGCCCCTTTGTAGAGATAGGGGCTTTTTCATAAGAGTTTCTTCTCTCTCCCATCTATAATTCTTGGGAAACTAGTTCCTGCAGAGGTTGTTTCAATACTGGCTACCAGTCTCATTTAGCTTGTCTTCAGGTGTGACTGCCTCTGTGCTGACCTTGCCGTCCGTGTGGGCATCAGCCAGAAGTTTGGAAGAATAAACATTTTTTTTTCTGTTTATCTCTGGCTTCTACTGCAGGGGTCAGTGCTGATTATTTCTGCAGTACCCCCAGACCCATGGCTCTGCTTTTAGCGTCAGTGTTGGGCTTCACTTTTGCAAATATTTTTGCTATTAGGCCCATATGGAAGGGGACATACATAACTGTCCCTAAGGCTACTGCACAAATGGCTTTTGTTGACTGCTGTTTTAAATACTTGTGACCCAGTTTTGTCTGCATTTGTGATTAATTGCAAAAGTCACTGTGTATGTGTAACACAGGTATGTGTATTTGTATTTCTTTGCTATCTAAAGTACAACGTGAATTTTTCCCTGGCCCTTTTTCTGTAATGGTAGCCTGCTTTTGTCTCCATGCTCCCTCCCCACTTCTATCTTGGATTTGCAAGAGCTGCTGAAGAATCTGGGATAAATGCAGCTGTTTTGTGTGGTGTATGTGTTTCTCCTTCAGCCTGGCTTTGTGTTGTGGTCGTGGTTAGGACTTGGAGGCTGTTTTTCTCAGCAACAGGCTGCAGCGTTTGCTCATCTCCTCTGTGCACTGTTAGCATTTGTAGCCCTGGCAGCGTGCAGCTCTGCTCAGACATGTTAGTCCACCAGCCGGAGGTTAAATAAATGTGCATAGTTTTTCATTCAATCTAAAGGCAAATAAAGTCTTTTTTATGTAATACATTAAAGACAAAAAAAAAAAAAAAAAAGTTTTAAACATATCCTATGATTCTTTTGGCCTAACTTTACTTTTACACAATTGGGGAACTAGTAAAGACATGGGTGCTCTTCTTATAGGAACTACTTTTTATGGCTAGTCATGAGCAAGCAGCAGTTTTACAGAGCTTAACATGACCATCCCCAGGAAACAGAAGAAAAGTGCATTTTCCCATCCCTGCTAGAAATGCATCTTGGCAAGAGGCATCGCTTTCTCCAGGACTCTCGAGCTGCCTTAGCCTTGTGGCATAAGATTACCCCATGTCCGGTATTAGTGGTAGATCCGGGTTAAAAAACCTGGTCCCGTGATGCTCATCTCCTGCTGCCCAGTCGGGTGCGGCAGCTGCCATCCTGACTGTGGAAAAGGAGGGCACACGAGGGAAAGTGGTCCTGGTGAGGCAGAGGCAAGGCACCTTTCCATCTGCACTTCACTGGTTTTGCTGTTAGTGTCAGGGACAGTCTGTGAAAAGTAAGAAGGGGCAAAACCCAGAGGAGCTGGTGTGAAGTGCTGAGGGCCAATCTGTGGCGTCCTCCTCCACGTGCAGAGCCGATGTGGTGGTTAGTGTGAACACGTCCCCATTTACCTGTAACAGCCCCCAAATCTGTTGTGCTTTTCCAGTATGGAGCCTGAGCACAGCAGAATGGGCAAAAAGCTGCTCTTGGTAGAAGTACGAAGAGTCTGGCCAGGGATAGTGAACTACTGCAACAAAGACGCGCTTGGCAGAGGTACCCTTTCTGTTTACAAATAGTATGCAAACAGTCTTTGATTTCTTTTTTTTAAAATCAACTTTTCATCTTGCTCGTGAATGCTTAGAGGGAACAAAGCCTGAGTCTGGAGGATATTTGTACATGATTTGAATATTTATTATTTGCTCTAGCTCTATTGGTTGCTTGCAGTGTGCTGCACTTTTTTATTTATTTTTTTTTGGTACCTGCCTTGGGAATTCCCAAACCACAAGAAGCTTTTACATTAACTCTGCAAATGTTCTCAATGCAAATAGTTGTGCCAGTCTCCTAACATGTCTTCATTAATGAATATATGTTTGCACAGGATCCTGCAATGTTATCCATGTTTGTGAATCTTCCTGGAGATGGAACTAAATTGCTATGAATGTTTGCTGTAAGCTAATGAAAAAGAAGCTTGCACACCAAGAGTTTGCAGGTTTTTCTTAAACAAATACTTGTAAATACTTCTCTTTTCCCCCTGCTGTGCTATTTTTTCCAATCAGTGTGCAGTTGGGAAAAGCCATAACTGTACGGTTTAAACAAGAGCACTCCCTCACCTATTACTGGAAAGGGTCTATTTTCATGAGCTAAATGTAAAATAATTCTTTAAATTCATGCTGTGGGGTAGAGAGAAGCGTGCAATATTGAACTCGGCTGCTTACTCGGAGGAAAAGGGTAAAGAGCAGGGTGAATTTGGCCTGTCCCAGGCTGTTTCTTACTGGCAATAAGGCCTCTCTTCACGAGCTAAACAGAAAGAGGCTGAAACCTGTGTGATTGCCATGAGACAAAGAACGAGCTGTCAGTGTTGGGCTGGCTGCGAAGCCTCTTGCCTTATTTAGCTAACACCAAAGCTGCCTGCGAGAGCTGTTTGCTCGAGTGACGGGGTAATAGCACCAGCCTTGTAGCTGCTCAGCGGCCCTGAAAAGAAGAGGTGAGAAGCAAGACAGTTCAACCAGAAAGGCTCCTGTTCTTATCAGGCATTTTCTGAAATCGGAGTACTCCCAAGTTTCTACTTAGCAGCCCTGTATGCTAATACAGCCCTCCTGGAATGGTGTCTATCGGAGCATCCCGTGGTCACCATCAAGATAGCAAAGTTCAGCACAAGTCTGCTTGAGTATTAAATATCTTAGTCCCTTAAATTTGTCTCATTGCATGTATGGCTATTCTGTCTCTGCTTGAGTTGTTTTGACTAACTCTTGATTACTTGATTTTTTTTTCCAAGGTTTGCAGAGAGCTATTTGTTATTTTTGTCATGCCTTGATGTAGTACAGATTCTTGCGTAGTCTTTGAAGGTGGTTTCATGTTGGAGCAAGCGTAAATCTCCGTTTTGCAAAAGGAGTAGATAGCTTTGACTCCGTTCTTTCAGAGGTGTAGAGTTTTGAGAGCATATATGCATATCTATCAGCTGCTTGGTTTTTAACTTTTTTCCTTTGTGTCCTGATGTTCAAGTCTCAGCAGAGAGGATGTTACATTGTCTGCTATGTCTGTGGTTTGGCCTTATGTTTGTAGAGAGTGTATGTATTTACTATTTTGGTGAAATATATGCCCGTCCACTATTATGTTATACAAATGCGCTTTATCTGTTCAACACATGTTGCTTGATTCGGAATGTATGATTTGTCCTGAGGAAATAATTTAATTCTGGCAGTACCTCCTGGTTTTAGTTCTGACAGGCCTTATCAGATAGCGTAGACTTTGAACTTCACATGGTTCTTCCTTTTTGTCTGTTGCTCCTTCCCCTAGCACAGGTAGAAGTAACACTCAGCCTGTGCATCGGGTGGGCTGTGTATGTGGCTTTCACCATGCACTCTTTTGGGAATTTGGGAGGTTGCTCTCAATAGCTCTTACAATAAGTTCTCTTTATGACCAAATGGTTTATGGCCATTTTCTACTCAACTGGTTTCACTTCCCTATCCACTCAAGGCCAATAAATAGTTGTGCAGTTAGATGTGTATTTAGATTAAATGAAACTGGAATATAGAAATATCCTTACTGTTGGATGTCACCAACTCCTTGAGGATGCTGTTGTTTTTTCTAGATGAGTTCATGATATATGGGCGCAGCGGCCACTCACATAGGGTCATATACATGCAAGAATCAAAACAGTATTTCACAGCAGGATTACACACTTTACATATAAAACCATCAAATTACTTAAGGCAGAGGAGATGCTTCCTGTATTA
>JAVCKT010030849.1:12963-27809 GCA_032273925.1 Rhynchotus rufescens | reverse complement strand
AAAAAAAAAAAAAAGCCCAAACCTGATGAGTATATAATTAACATCTTAAGTAAAAAGACTTTGCAACAAGAAATTGTGCAACTGAATAAGAACATAAGATCCTTGGCCTGATAAAAATAAAACAAGGCAGATATGGGCCACTGTGTAGGCAGTGGCTGGAAAGAATTGTGGAACAAACTACTCAACCCAGACAGACATGTACGAATGGACAGACACAAGGGAGAAGTTGTACTTATCTCTCAGAGTTATCAAAATGAGCAAAAAGTCCAAGATAACATCACCTAAAAGCAGATGGATCAGTTTGCTAAGAGCAGAAAATATTTAAAAAAGATATAGTGAAGCAATGGATTACAATTCTAGAGATATCATGTACTTGTCATAATAACCTAGGTTAGCCAACACCTGACAAGTGGTTGTAAAACATGATGAAATCAAGCTGAAGGAAAAAGATAAAGAAATGCACAGTGGATCTAAATGGCCTTGGAGACCTTTTCACCTGAAGCCATACAAATTGCCTTGCTGTTCTAGATTACAAGAGTAATTTTGAGAAGTCGGATGAATTGTTTGATGTTGTTATTTCAACCTTCATAGACAGATGCTTCCATGTGACATGTTATCCCTGGCTCTTCAGTTGACATCAGTGGGCTCTTCCATGCCTATGTTGAGTCTGGGTAATTTACTCTTCAAAGAGCATTTGGTCGTACCACATTATTGCTGTTCTACAGCTGTGCCAGTGGTCAAACTGAATCAGCATTTTAGACTGCTAAGGTTCTCTTAGGGAAAGATAAAGCAAGGAAAGAAAATAGATAGAAAGCTATTCTTGCCTCAAGGAAGAGGTGCACAAAGGCTTAGGAACATCACTTGACAAGGCCTGATGTCAACTTGTAGTCAGACTTTGGTAGTTATTACAGCTGATGGGGACTGGGACATAATCGCATCTTAGTGCTCTGTGAAGATCAGATTAGGCTTATCTTTCCAGGCTCCGTATGTGTGGTTCCCTGACTTTTAAGGCTCAGGTTTATTTGAACATCCTGTGAGATACAATATGTACTGATTTCCAGAGATGAATCAAAGGGCATAAACTGTTAAATTTTATTTTTTGCTTTATTTTCCTGTTAAGATTAATAGTTAAAAAAAAAAAAAAAAAACAAAAAAAAAAACAGATAGAACTTGAAAAGTACAACATGGATGTGCTTCCTCATGTTCCTCATGAAAAAAGAACAGGGGTTTCAGAGGGGACTTTGAAGTATCCTGGTCTTTACAGAGATATTTATTTAGTGAGCAGGCAAAAACTTGGAAAGTTTTTTCCTTCATTCCTCAAAATGTAGGGTTTCTGTTTATAAACTTTACTAGTTCCTAGGACTAGTAGTCATAGCTTACTAGTCCTAGGAACTACCACCAGGAACTTTTTGAGGTCCATAGATAGCATGCCTATATGGTTATTCCCATGGTTAAATAATTTCAGAAGCGAAGGTTGTTTAATTCTGCTTGACCTTCCCCTAGAGAAGGGGTGTCTTCATCCGCTTGTCCACTGGTGCCCACACTGCTTCTGTGAGGACCGTCACTTCCACATCTCCCTCCAGGCTGAAACATGCAGGTTCATGAGGCCGAGTGGGCCCTGGTGATTTACCATTTGCCTTGCAAAGCTATTTTGGCCTCTTCCTTTCTTTATCTTCTGGCCTGATTTATTAAAGGCCACTTGCTGAAGAGCTTCTGTAAAATTACGTGAGCATGGAAAGAAGGGCACAGTCACTGTAGTGATGAGGTGCAGATGCACCACAGTAGTAGTTTGGTTCAAGGACCCAGAGATGGCAAGTCCTGACAACTTTCTTACGCTCCTTCCCTTTAAGGCACTGAACAAGTTACTTCTCTGCCTCAGTTTCTCTATCTGTAAGTAGGCAGGAACAGTGTGATGATGATAGTTTGCTTCCTCAAAGGAGTTTGAGGGTATTAATTAATTAATATTTTAGAAGTGCTTTGAAGATGAGAAGTTAGCATAGATACAGTCTTATTAAGAGGGTAGGACCAAATATTAATGAGTGTATTATTTTGGAAGTTCAATGCAACATGTGAAAAAGAAAAAAAAGTACATACATAATGGTGCACTTAATATTCATGATATTCATGGCTTTGTTCTCTGCTCCGAAGTTTGTGGTGAGAACGTAAAGATGGGAAAGAGAATAAGGGATTATTGTAAAACAGGGCAGGATACGTGTTGCAGACTAATATAACAAGTTGTTTTGACGTTGTAAAAGCGTCTTCAGACATTTGCAAGGATTTTCATGTACTGGAGCTGGAACAGGAGAAAAGGAACAGATCTTGGTAGATCTACTGCTATAATAATAATCCGTTTTCCCTTCCAGGCAAAGCCACGGGGCTAGACCTTGCTTGTTGTGGTGTTTAGTCACCTTTGCACTTTATCTCACCTGCAAATCTCAGGCTGGGAATCAAATTGCAGCCTTCCTCAGCAGGTTAAGTCACTGTGATCCACCTTCTATTGTTAAGGAGTCATTGCTAAACCAAATGCAGGGGGGAAAATTACCTGTCCTCAGGTGAAAAGCAGAAGCAATGCAGCCCTTATATCTCAGGGAATCTGAAAGCTACAAGGCAGGGGAAACTCTGATTTTTAGCTTTGGGAACAAAACAGATTTTTTTTTCCCTTTTCCTCTTACAGCAATACTCCTTTGCCTGTCTGATGTATGCCTAAAACCATTATGATTTCTGTGCTCTCTTGAGTTAATATTTAATCCCTTCTTAAACATTAACCAAGGCTAGAGTTGGTTTTGTAAAAGAAGGCTGCTGTGCTAATAACGCTAATCATTTCCTTTGAAAAGCATGGGAACAATGTGGTGCACTGTACATGTCTGAAAAGTAAACTGTGTTTTAATGACATATGTTACTGTTTCACAACACAAATATTTTTTTCGCTGTGTCTTCTGATGTTTACAAACTGTTCCTGCCCAAACTGCAATTCATGAATATTCTGTGGTGAACCCACCTCTTGTGCCCACACCTTTGTTGTGAAGCAAAGCAGAAAGGTAGAGATCAATGTCCTTTTGCTCTCACCAATTCATGTGGTATTAAGTCAAGTGCAAGTCAAATATAAATATATATGTCACTATAACTACCAGAAAAACAGCACTTGTCACAAACATTTCTCAACCGCAGACATTGGGAAGAGAATCTCTTAATCACTTTTTTAGCTATAAGGCATTAAAAACTTAGTCAAATGAATGTTAGCCTTTTTTTTGTTTTGTTTTTTTGCAGTAGGGCATGCATAGGTGTGGTGACTTCGAGGTGAGAAACCAGCTGGGACTTCTCCCTCACATAGGAAGCAGGTTTTCGGGGTCTGAGCTGCCTGGGTAGCAGAGGCTACAAGAGAGGAGCTCCTTCCAGGCACTCCTGACTGGTGCAGATCTCTGTATGGAAGTCACGTTCTTGAGGAGCCCTGGCCAGACTGTGCTTAGTGCTTCTAGCACGGATCTGGACAGCTTGACTGTGTGGGGTGAGTTAGCCACAAATGCAGACCTGGATGAGGAGTGTTGTCCTGGCAGCTGTCCTTAGCTGAAATATGAAATAATATCAGTTTTCTCCTTTTTGTTTGTGTGAGGCCACTCTATAAATTGTACTGTAGGTTAACTGAGACATTAGAAGACTCAAAGGTTTTATTCTCAAAAAAAAAAAAAAAAAAATTACACACATTAATTTCCAGCAGTATTTAATCATTTCTAACACTGATGCAACTGAACGGAAATCCATGCAATGAAGGTAGTTGTCACTAAATGCTTTGGTGAAGGACTCTTGGTGTTATGGAGCTGAGTGCAGTAGGGTGGGCCAAGCTTAAGGACTTCGTGATACAAGTCAAAGCAGTTCTGGGAACTACATAGGACAGATGAGGAGGGTGACAGATGTGATGATGTCTTGGACTTACTATAAATGGGGCCTCTGAGAGTGAAGGGACTTGAAGCAGAGTCCTTATGGCTGCGCATGAGCGTCATGGGCCCTCAACATGGGGAGTGTTTTTCAGAAGTGTTTTTCAGACCACTGCCTGTATTGATCAGAAGAGGAGAGGGAAGGCCTCCTCCTAAGTAAATAGTGCCTCATGGGGCACTTGCTGGTGTTTGGGTACAAGGTGGGAATGAGTGTTGTGAGTCCGAGTCTTATGTGTAGCAGAAAGAAGAGAAGCTATTTCTGGACACCTGCTGCTGGTATAACTTGTCTTTTCTTGCTCATATCCTTCTTGGTGCAGTTAGTGCAAGTTTTCAGTTCTAATCTTATGCAATCAACTTATCCTATATGCCTTTTCTGTAAGCAGAAATTGTCCTAATTATTTTGTGGTTCTGACAGAATCAATTTTGTTGCTATCCCCCCTGACATATACATAGTATGATCTGGGCTGACCAGCTAGCAGCTCTGCTGAAAGCACTCCAAAAATGCTGCCCCTCCAGTTCTGCCAGCCTGCCTAATAGCCCAGTTTATCTCCTCGGATGTGCTGGCCCCGTTGAAATCCCCTGTGCTCTTCCTCATCCGCCAGCAGCCTCAGGAACAGAAGAAATCTCAGATCAAAAGATTTGTTTAGGAGTTCGTTGCCTGCTAGGGTAGGGGACAGAAGGTTAGACCATTATGTGTTAAGAAAGAGAAAAGGGTGCAACGTCCTGTTCCATAAAAGCCTCAAAGTGCAAGAGTTGCTTTGCTTTTCCTCCCTCCTTCTACCTTGTGAAATCCATACCAGTCCAACAAGCTCCTTTTCTACTTACCCTGTACTTCCTGGAAAACAAAGACACATAGAACTGGAAAGGACTTCTTGGGTTAATGAGTCTGCCACTCCTGTCTCAGTAAGCGTATTATATGATCTCTTAAATTTATCATGTTTCATCTAAAAGCCAACTATGCTTTTTTGTGAGCCAGAACCCTACTGGGATGCCATTGACTGGTACCTTTCTTGTAATTTCTGACTTGAGAAATGGCCAGTTGACTTCAAATGCCAACACCATCCTGTGGTTTCGTCTGCCTGACAGGGGTAATTCTGTTATCTTTCAGCCCTTACCAGGGGTTCTTTCGTCACACTCTACGTGCCCAGATGTCCCTTGCTCCCTGTGCTTTTGGCTTTCCACAGATCCACCAGATACAGTGGTAAGCTACGTATCCGACTGAATTGCTTTGTAGCTATCTCTGCTATCGCAGCGCTGTGGGGATGTTCTGCAGGTCTCTGCCTCAACAGGCTTCCACTTGAGTCAGACAACCTAATACACAGCATGACAATATATATGTAGGAAGGTGTGGAAATGTTTTTAATGAGGAGGTTGACATAAAAATGCCTCACAAAAGGAGTGGTATTCGTGAGAGACCCTGGTACATGGAACGTGGGAGGCTGCTTTAACTTAGATAGGGACTGTGCAGGCTGTGCAGAGTTCAAATGAAACTTTAAAAAAAAAAAAAGGAGTGAAAATAGACGGAATGAGGACAGAGTTGTAAAGGGAGACAAAGTGAGGTTTTAGGAAAAGAGGCAGGCTGCTGTTAATCAGGAAAAGACAAGAAACATGACAAAAGCGTGGCACGGTCAAGCCAGGAGGGAAGGACCAGGCATTTGATGGGGAAGCCGGTGTGTTCTTGCATTGACAGCCACGTCACTCTTGTGCAGCAAGTCGTGTTTGTGCTGTGGGGCAGGTATGAGATGACTGTGTGTCGTGCGATGCCGAAGTATAAACTCCTCTCTTTCTTTGTATAAAAGCTCCTGAGATATCCCAAACACAAGACCCTGTATTTCAGATTTCTGTGTTTAGTCTGTGAGCTGTGATTTAATCTAATATGACACACTATTTGTAAGCACTCATTTGTTTTGTCATGTGTGTGTTTTACTTATGATTCGAAACAGAATTAATGTGTCATCTATGATGCTCTCTATTTAAAAGAAAGAAAAGGGCTCCCCTGTACAGTGCTGTCCTGGTCTTCAGCTAATCTACTGGATCAAGTTTTATGACCTGGGGTCACACTAATCCCCAGTGGTCATGTAGTTACTATAGTTTCACGGACAGAACAAGGTTTACACCCTGGGAAGTGATGCAGGGCCCGTTTCTGGCAGGGGTAATTCGGGATGGCTGCGCAGGCCCTGCTCCCCTCCTTTGTAAATAGATTCAATGCCCCTTTGAACCAAGCAATGCCCCTTTTCAGCTCATTCAGCTCCCTTTCTTCCCAGCTCCCACACTTCTCAGGGGTTTTCTTTTCTTCTTTGTCGTGGTTCTGGACTTAATGTGACTTCCGAGTTTGAAGCTGAATGTTTCAAAAACCAGAAAGTTTGCATGCATTTTGTCTCTTATTTCATAAAAATTTGTGCTGCTATTGACTTGTAGATAACTAATCTTCCTAGGGCAAAGGTTATAGTAAAACTGCAAAAATGTATAACTAGCAAACTTTATCGATTCAGTGCATGGGATATGAGTGCTCAGCACTCTCTTTAAAGCTCAGCTTCTGGTTTCCTTTTGTCACAGTTAACCTCAGTGTGCATCAGTTTCACTGTATGTCAAATAGGAATAGTGATAGCTTTTATTTACTTTCTGAATCAAGGATACTCCTTAGATAAAAGGGACAATAGTATATTAATTTGTTCAGAACAAAAAAAAAAAATCATGGCAAAGTGAGATAAAGCCTTAGAGATTTCTATCTGCTCAGCTTATCTTAAAACTAATAGATAAGCTACAAGCCTGCTTGTTTGTTTTATGCTTGCAAAAAGGAAGACTTCATCAAAAAGTGTGATTATTACTTACATAAATGCTGCCATGACTTTGCCGGAGACAGACTGTCATTTATTATAAACCCATACAACAGTAAGGGCTAGATTCAAGTTGCTTTGATTTCTTGATCCATTGCTTTGAATTTCATTTAAGTTGAAATTCACGCAGACACTGAACATATAAATTATTCTCAATTTGTGTGTGCCTGGCCTTCCTTTTTATGTGGATAGGTACCGACTCTGGATTGCCCCTCGTCGCAGGGATGACATTGACCTCCTTGCGAATTCAACACGTGGAGCCCTCCCTGCCCGCTTGCAGACGAGCTCGAGCGCGGAGGTAGTGAATGCAGTTTGATATCTCCAGCAGACTGTCTCCTCTCTATTGTGTAGCTTAGCCTATAAACCCTTCTCATCCTGCAGGCAAAAGCAGAAATGTCACTAAGCAGGCAGCTGCTGCTTCCTAAAACACCTGTGAGTCAGTTCCCAGTGGGCATGAAGATGGAGATAACCTGGGATGCTTGCAGGGACAGGCTCCACTCATCACCTCCTCAGTCTTCGCTAATCTGCTTTAACCCCCCAGTCATTTCTTTTCATCTGCCTTACAAAACTCTTCAGACGTACTGTCAGCAAGGAGGACTGTGTTGTCCCCTATATATGGTGAAAAGTTGGGCTCCAGGAGCATCTCACCTGAAACCTTGAGTGACGTTCACTGAAGGGTGCTACGTGCTGTGATTTTCTGTGAATAATGACAACTGTTCTTGTTACTGCTCTTCTGGCAGCAGCTACTGGCATTGCACATTGGACATCTGACAGTCCACAAACTAATACTGTTGCATGTTATCACCTCCAATGATGTAGTCTTACCTTTCAATAATAATTGTATAACGCTACTGGTGAAATAGAGATAGTGAGATTGTTGCTGATTTATTTTGAGTGTCTTGGCAAAAGCATCTTAGTTGTCCCAGATGCAACAGAAACATACATTTGTCTAGATTTGTCCAAAACAAGAAATGATCTTCTATAAGGAGATCCCTTTTCCCCTGGCCCCCACCACCTTTTGAATGCAGCATCTTCTGTACGCCAGGTAAATCCAGGTTGTAGTGTCATATGTTCAGCATGAGCTCATGTGCAGCATTACAGGTAAAAGCCCGTTTGCTGAGGATTAATATCATAATCCCTGTTCCTTTTGTTTTTGTGTTTTGTAGCTGAGCTGTCTGCTGGAGAGAGTAAAAAGAATATAGGTAAAAGAATGAAAAAAGGGAGAATTGTGAAGCCCATGAGGCAGGGCTGGGCTGATACAGGATGCTGCTATTGCTTCAACTCATGAGACTTGAAAGGTTCTGATTATAGTTGCATTTTTCCCATATAAAATTTTCTTATATTTCTCATTTTTTTTATATTTCTTTTATTTATCTTCTTATATCATCAAGCCCCATCAAGCAGCAGAACAATGATTCTTTTCTGTACTTGGTTTCTTAAATTTGAGGTCATAGGCACACTTTTGCTCATATTTCTCAGTTGCTTGGCCACCACCTTGAAAGCTAGAGGTATATTTGTTCAGAGACAAGCTCCACAGAATGAAAGTTGAGTGGCTCACTCACCATTTGAATGGATGGAAGGCTTTAAGAAACTTCTGGAATAACAAGGGAACTGCGAAAACAGCGTAAGCAAAATGAGATTTATGCTCAAGTTCATGACAGAACGAGCACCTCTTTTTTGATGTGAAGGCCCTAACAAGCAGTAGTGACAATAAGTTATAAAATCTGCAAAATGGTTTAAAAGCATTCTTACTTGGAATCAGATAAAAGAAGGAACACTTTATCGCACTTTGTTTAGTCTCACTTTGCATTACTATTGTGCACAAAAAAAAGAACTAAAATCTTTACGGCTTGTTCAGATGTCTTAAATCTTTTTTCTCTCACAATTTGGTATCCTTCACTAATGAACTTGGGGAGGACATATAAACAGCCTAAGTTCGTTATAAACCTATTTATTGCTTATTTCTAACGAGACCTGTTTTTTTCTCTTATTTTCTAAGTAAGAGCAACTGCGCTCAGAAAGAGTTATCGTGTGTATATGTAAGAAATAAAAGGAAATGCTCTCAAGAACAAGTAGAAGGACAAAATTATGACCTCATTTCTCTTTAATTATTCTGTTTTAGTCATTAGCCCGGGGATACATTTAACTTTTTCTGTCTATTTGAAGACAGTGCACAGGTTTAATGACAGGGGATGTGAGCTCTGCATTCCCTGAAGTTTTTTTTACCTTTTGCAGTTGTGTTTTATCTCCTTCAGCACCAATACCTGTGGAATGCATTGCAGTGTGCTCTCAAATATTTGATAGAATAAGCCATGATTTTAGCTCTTTACACATATAAACATCCTATTCTATAGCTAAATGCACTGAACTGTGACTGAAAGAACCAGGTTAGATTTATAGTATCAATACATTGTGCTAAAGCAAGATAAAAGGTGTAGTATTTAGGTAAATATACATTTTATTGCATTGTTCTTTATGAAAAGAACATAACAGCATTATGTCTGAACTAAGCTATAAATGTCTAAACAGATGAAGATGTATGCTTTAAATTTTTTTTTGTAAAGAGCCTATGAGCTCTTGTAAATACCACATATTGACAAATATACAGTCTTACTCTATTTTGCAGTGATGATTTATTTTTTTCCCCCTGGAAAAGACTTATTTTCCAATGGTGAGTTTCCTGTAAAAAGCGTTTTCTCTCTTTGTCTCTTTTTCCTATCCCATTCACTTTTTCAGGTAAAACATACCCTTGCAGAAAACTGTGAAGTCATTAAATATTGAGAAATATTTCCCTTCCCACTACTGCTTCCCTTCCTTCTTATTTTGGATTTAATACTTTATAAAGGAAAAGTTAAATACTTAGGATGGATTGTCTTGGAGAAGGCCAACATGAGGGAAGCATGGTACACTGAAAGAGGTAGGTGAACGCTGCTTGAATATAAGCAGCTTTGTAACACTTCATGTGTTCTGTCCTTTAAAAACAATGAATCAAATCAGTATATCAATGGAGCATCCATTAAAATAACTTATAATAAATATCAGAATTGAGTAATAAAATGTAATCACAATTTACCAAGCCTCTAAGATGAGAAAGGAGGTAAGAAGGGAAGAAAAGCTCCCTAAAGAGGAGGCTTGCCATTTATTTTGTAAGAATTCCTATAGAAGAGCCTTAATCACTTATAAAACATAATGAGGTTGATGGAACAACAATTGCTAAGTTAATGAATAAAAATAACAACTTAGTGTTGCTTTTTATCTATATTGTTTGTTCTTTATAAGCATATACACTGATCTACAAGATACAGGAATCATTTGCTAATTAGTCATTTACTCAGGATGAATTCCAAGTGGCTCCAAATGACACGTGGACAGCTTCTAGAAAGTGCTGTGCAGGAAGCTCTTACTACTGTTAACCAGTGGCCAAGTGGTGCCCTGGCATTATCACTTATTTTCTCATAGGATCAACTACGGAAACTGTCTTTATGAGTCATGATCTGCTGTTAAGATTGCCCTGAAATTTCCCTTTGGCCTGCTGAGAGCATACTCTCTGAAAGCATCCCAGAATGTATTCAGCCACAGCCATCCCATTAGATCAAAACGCAGTTGCTTCACAGCAAGGTTTTCCACAGAAGAAAGACGTTGGCAGGACAGCAGCTTAATGCTTCCTGCCAGCACAGCCTCACTGCTGAGAAGATAAAGTGTAGCAGTGCTTACCAATGCTTTCTTTTTTCTTTTTTTTTTTTTTTTCCTGGGATTTGAGGGCTTTGGGATGCTGAGATTGGAGGCAAGTTGGAGAATGCTCAAAAGCTCTTGAGCAGCCAGCCCTTGGCTTGGCCGCCCGCAGGGCGAGTGGGCTGGGAAGCAGCATTACTCAGCAATTGCAGTCGGATGAGGGTGGCCCCGCGGGACCCTAATGTGCTACATATGGGCCCATCAGCCTGCATGTTCGGCAGCTGTGTGCAAAGGGAGTAGGTCCAGAATGTGGCACAATGGAAGTAATAAATTTAAAGAACAGACTGTCAGTGGTCGGCCTTCACTTTAAAGTCATTGGGTAAAAACCCTACTTGGCTGGCCCCGGGATATCGCACATTAATTGTAGAGGCTTTTTACTCCTGGAGAATTGTGTTCCCAGGAAAGGGAAGACAAATTGAGAATGGTGGGTGGTGTCTTGCAGTAAATTGTTCTTTCCATTTCATTCCGAACTTTTCTATTTTATACAGTTTCCTGTTCATTTCCTGTAAAGACATCAATCATAGTGTTTTTTTATTTTTTTATGAACAACTGTACTTTTTTGTTTTAACTTGTGGATGGAAGTATGTAAAAGGTAAAGGAATTACGCAGGACTGTGAGGAAACAGGAACTTGCTTCTGAATCTCTGTGCTTTCTGAGGACTATGAAGACTCATCAGGTAGGCCCTGAGGTTTTTTTAAACACTTCTCTGATTAAGTGGATGATTATCATGTGGAAAAGTTCAGGGCTAGTTACTCCCTTGGTTATAGATGGTCCTAAGTATGGATCCTTCTGCCATCACTACTGCATCATGTGGATACTCAAGTGATGGGTGCTCTGCTTGGCCTTGTTGTGAGAGCCAGACTCTGCATCTGCTGTCTGTTTGTCCTGCAGCACAGTTCAAGCCTGTGATGCTTTCTGCTGAGCCTCTTGGCTCAGGATTTTGTTTGTATTTGCTGTAAAACTATTTGAGGAACTCTTGTGAGATGAGGTTCGTGGTGTGGCTTTTGCCCTGCTCCGCACCCTCCGGCGGCTGCTCCAGAGGTTCTGATGAAATTCCAAGTTTCCTGCAGCACAGAGCCTTTATCAAGGGAAAGCATGCTGTATGCAAAGCGTGATGAAGTGCCCTCTTATGAAATGAGGTTTGACTCTATGTGATATCAAAAAGAGTATTAAACCAGAATTTAATCTATCCTGGGAAATCATATTTCACAATCTAATGCCTGGAGCCCTTTTCTTTTTAGTATGAGGATCAGAATTCTGATCTCTCTCTCATGGTTTGCCTAAACATTTTATGTTAAGTGGCAGTAAGTTAATAAGTACAAAATAGTGGGTGGTTAACTACCACTTAGCAGCCCAACACTTTGTCTAAATGGGAATGCTTTTGGTGTAAGATACGGAGTGAATTTAAAACAGTAAAATCAGTGTAGCCACACTTTGTAGACACTCCTGTTTGGTATGAATCTACCTGGGGTTGTTTTAGCTTACTGTTTGTGAAGGCTTTTAAACTAAATAGACCCTTTTATCCTGTCTTACCCTGGAACAAAGGTCTATCCACGTGATAGGGGAGTTATGTTAATGTATCTCGCAGTTCCGCCATCTTGGTAGGATTGCTTAAAGCAAATGGGGTGAGGAGAGCTACTGGAACCACTGCCTAACGAACTAGTGCAAAGAGAAGGGGCCCACATGTGCGCAGTGTGAAGTGCCTGCTCCGATAACGTGTGATAGTGGGGAACAATAGGGTGGACAAGTGTGATAAGAAGTTCCAGTAGTGCGGTACTGGAGGAGAGGAGCTGTGATAGCTGAAAGGAAAGCGGTTTGGGGCAGCATGATGAAATGGCAGTGCTTGTGAGATGAGAGAGAAGAGTAGATGCCTTCGGTCTGAGCCAGTAACGGGCTGCTGAAGCTAGAGCACAATTATCACATCAGGACACTGCTATGAAAGCTCTTGTGAGCGTTATGTGTTTGCCCTGCAAGAGTAATGGCAGTGCTGTTCATAAGATAAACTCAGGCAGGGTGACTTGAGCATAGACTAGAAGGTTGGCTGTTTCTAAGGCCATCTTGAAATGCCAGCACCAGTTCTTGTGTAAGAGTTTATACCATACTTACCTTCATGTGGAGAGTGAAGCGTCTCCTGCGGTCATACAAGGTGACTCTACGCCGCGTTTACTTCACTGTCTCATTCCTACACCAGAAGCAGGGATCAGATGAAACTGTACCAGAGTGGCAATGATTGCATACTTAGCATAGATATGAACCGTGCAACTCTGCCTAATTTAGCAGCTAACCAGAATTAAGTTTTCTGAGTTGCTTCTGTAGATAGAAAAAAAAAATGATGGGTGAAACTGGGCATTTCCTGGATGCGTGTGGTTTACAAACTGAACTTATAAATCCCTGAATATGTTAGATACCAAAGTGCAGGAGAAAGCTTCTTGGCTTGTTGTTCTTTCCAGTTACACCCAGGACCTCCTCCAGGGGTTTCTATTAGATCTTTTTCCCACCATGTTGCCACAAATGCTTCTCCGCTGTCTACCGATTACTGTGTTTTGCTGGTCTTCTCTCTCTCTTTCTTTCTCATACATCAAGGCTGAAGCAAACATAGCCTCCAGCTTGTGCTTTCTCTCTCTACCCCTGTTTGCTCCCTTTTGCTACCCAACACACACACCTTTGCATTTAAATCCCATGGAAAACTCCTCAGGCTGCCTGGCTAAATTCCTATTTGTGACTTCTTCACAGAATATTTGGCTGCTGTTTGCTATTGTCTGAGTTTCCTATTTCATGAAAGAGTTTAACTTTTCTCTGTACTCGTGCTGGCACTGCAATCAACAACTTCAATGACATACCAACCATGATTTAGCATAGTGTAACTGTTCAAGGTGAAAACACTTGAAAAATTCAGAACATGGAAACACCTTTAGGCCTTTCCTAGATTAGGCAGTACAGTGTTGTGTACTTGATTAGGGTCAGAGCAATGATACAAGAGCTGAGCTTTTACTGAGAAAAGGTGATTATATCGCAACAGTTTGCAACCACTTAAAAATTTGCCAGAGCATTTTGGGGTTCTTCTACACTTTCCTCACACTGCTGTTGATTTATATTAAAAGGAAGGAAATTTAGGAAATTGCCAGATTGCTCTCCAATGTATGTGGGCTGGAATTAAAAGGTATAGTGCAGCTCCAAACCTATTCCTGGGAGCAATTTCACTACCTCAGTGTCAGCCTGCTCAAAAAGTGCCACTAGGATCTGCTGTTGCCTATGTGTAGGTGAATTATAGAAAAATTATGATACCAGAGTGCTGCAAAGATGATTGCCCAGAGTGCTATGTCTTGGCTGCATCTGCAACTTGCATCACCAGATTAAAAAAAAAATTGCATTATAAAAAGCAAACTAAAAGATTTTCCATATTTTTTTCTTTTTTCAAACCACCCCAAGAAGGTCTAAATTATATGATGTTGGCAGGTTCAAGTGTGACTCAACTCATTGTTTTCATTCTCTCCTCTTGGCAGCCTTCAGTAATTCCAGATGTTATTTCTCTAACCACATGGAAAATTTCTTTTTAATAAGAGAGTCAGAGAGAGAGAGAGAGAGAGCGCGCACAAAAGAAGCTGTTTTCTTGACTTTGGTACATTTTTAAAGAAGCAATGATATTGCATCTACAGTGCTCATGTGCAGCAGGCACTAAGGCTAGCTGGAGACATGCCTAGGGGGAGACAGCCCCAAGATAAAAGCATCTGTCTTATAGGGGAGAGATGAGAAGTTAACCAAAACCAGATAGATAGCTCAATAAAATGATGTGCTATCATTCTAAGACTCATTTTTTGTGAGTTGTAAGGGCAGGAAAAACAGGAAATTTACCCTGCAACTACTGCATTAAGGAAGCTGGGAGAACTACCATATCATACCAAGGACAGAATGAATTTTTTTTTCTTGCGCCTTCACCACAGGGAAACATATGGCTAAGTCACAAATAATTCCTTATTTAAGCTAGGAAATAGACATGCTCTTGTGGCAGTGCTAGAGTGCAAGGTGAGCCTGGCCTTTAGCTGTACGTTTCTGGAGTCTCCTGCAGGATTCAGGAGTTCCAGAGGTCTAAACTAAACCTCCCCTGCCTTGGAGAGGCTAAAGGGCAACCACTTTCTACAGCTTGCAGCCTAAAGACTGTCTCACGTAGTGGTAATGACTACACCAGGCATTGTAGACAACACGAGATGATCTTAAACCTGGTCAGCTGATCAAAGACTTCCCAAGCTGGTGTCCTACCAAAAGCGAGTGCTGCTGATGTGTCCACAGCCTCTGTGTCTGGAACCACACTGTCCTTTGTGCCACCTCTGGTGATGACTTGCTTCTT
>JAVCKT010030849.1:0-12863 GCA_032273925.1 Rhynchotus rufescens | reverse complement strand
GCAGGTGTTTTGGCTCAGGACTGAAGAATTTTGGCATCAGGATAGCAAAAATAGTAAATGCAGTGGTGGTTCTCGGTTGCAGTGGCCTTTGCAGCCTCCGGGTCATTTCAGTTTTGAGACTCCGGGGACCCAGGGTTGCTCCTGGGTTTCATTCAGGGATTTGAAGCCAAGTCTCCAGCCATGTTCATTGTGAAGTTTTCGAAATGGAAAACAATTGTTGATTCAGGTCCAAGACATTTTCTGGTTCTGGTAATTCTGTGTTCAGCATGATCACAATTAACTACATTCAGTATTGGTTTTAGGGGCTTACTGGGATGTATTGTGCTAGAGACAAGAGAAAACAATACTTTTGTTACTGGTTTTTGTTTTATTTTAGACATTTACTTGCTTGGAGTTCTCTGGTTTTGTGGATAACCTTGAGTATCTTGCAAAGTTAGCAGTGAGCACTTTTCAGTAAAAATAAAGTTAGGAAAGGGCACAGAGGTTTCTCTCCTTCAGGTATTATAGACAGAACTTGTCCCATTAGGCTCTTTGTGTCAAGTAAGCCTAAAACTCTATCCTACTTCCCCAAATTCCCAGTGATACTGGGAAGTGGTGTGATGTTACAATAGCTACCAGCTATTAAGTCTTCTTCCAGATGCCAGATTTGTTCAATAACGTAACACTGACACATATTGAACTAGGTTGGACTAGATATAGGCAGGATTTCTGCAGTCAGCAGTATCTGTGAATTATAACTATACCACAAAACATACTTTTCCAGAGCTCATAGGAGTTGCTTTGTGCCTGCCAGGAAGATTCACCCTGAGCTACAGAAAATGTGACATTGCATCTAGTTGGGTAGTTTCCATCTCTGTATTGTAGGAAGAGGACATGAAAACAGCACACTTAAAAGAAAGAAAGCGTCTCAATGGAAAAGATTTATTTTATTCAGTTTCCTGGCCATTGTTTAAAAGATGTGTTTGTGTACCTTAGTGAATAAGTTAAAATAAACCATTAAGCAATTTAGGTCTTCAAGCTTCTGTTGCATGAGGCAAGATGGAAAGTACTTTCAGAAAGTCAAGTATGTTTACTGAAATGCAGGACAAGCCAACCTGGAAAAGTTAGCTGTGCCCTTTCCACCATTCTATGAAATTCTTCCTAAAGGGATTTTTGAGAAAAAAAAACAGTTTAGAGTACTGTCAGCTGATTTATTTTGATTGAATAACCAACTGGTTCACTGTGATTCATCCATGTTCTTCAAATTGGATTTGTAGATGTCTGTCGCTTCAATAGCAACCCAGAAGAAAAGCTGCTCACTGTGATGCTACGGGAAAGCCCTTATTTTTATACTGCTTCTTCAAGCACTAGCAAGGCCTGGCAAAACATCCACCAACAGTTGCCTCAAATAGACAAATCGTGTGACTGAGGAGCAAGGTCTCAAAATTTAGAGAGTATGGCAAATTTTATCGTGGCTTTTGGTTCATGGTGTAGTGATAAGGAGAAATGCCAACATGTTAGTGATGAAGTAAGGGTAAATAAGAGATTTGTTATCTTTAGACTGTAGTAAGATTCATTATGAAAAACAGTAGCATTTTACTTTACAACTGTGATGTTACCTTGTAACTGATGTCTATGATGTATCTTAAGAAGAAAGAGCAGAGCATGTCTAGTTGTTCAACCACAGGGAAGCTGCTGCAATCTATAGGTGAAGAGGTGGGAAGACCAATAGTATCAAATACAGAAAATATATTAAATTGAGTAGAGTGGTGCCTAAAGAATCCTAAGGCCTGTGAAGAATCCATCCACCCAACAGGACAAGAATCTCTCTTGATTGTTTCTTCTATCTCTCCATTTCCTGCTTATATGGTATGTTGATTCCATCATTACATGGAAGTAAGTGATTGTGGTTTTATTTTTTCACATAAGCATCTCATAATATTTGTAATTCTGTCCATGGCTGTTGATCAATAAGTATATGATCAACACATCAATAATTATTTTCACATGTTTTTCACTATGCTTCACAAACTCAGAAGTTTTGATTTGGTGAGGTTTGCTTTGCTGTCTTTAACCCTGCAGATTAGGCTAGATGCAGAGGTGTAGATGGATTCCAGTCTTGTATTTTGATTAGCTCTTCTGCTGTGCTTTCCTTGCTTAAGGCATTGTCAAGGTTAGTAGCTATTGATAGATCTATCTTATGTGGCTTTGTGTAATTGTTTTGTGTCTATTTCAACCTGGAGTTACAGGTAGGGTAGGGAGGGGAAAAGAAAGTCTTACTTTTTTTTGCTCTCAGCAACACAAAATGGCTTATTTTCAGAGGGATGAAATGCCTGAGTTGTTTGCTGTGTGACTTGCCAAACAGATTCTGCACTTTTTATGTGTTTTTTTTTTTCAGATTATGCTTCTAAAATATCAGTGATGTCCAATGGTTATGATGGTTGTGTCACAGGATAAAGTGTAGTAACGACGAGGGGAGTCATCATTGTTAGTATTTGCAGTTCCACATGAGAGAGGGGTTAGTTACTAGGCTCTTCGAGTCTACCTTTAAAGTCATTAGGTTGACAATGACAGCTAGGGGTCATTACGTGCAGCTGGGGGAGAAATGCGTGGGGACCTGGACTTCTGAGAAGCTCTAGTAAGACTTGATTGTTGATTGTTCCATCAAGACTCAGAAAACTGATAAAAACCAGCATCTCTTAGAAATCTTGGCTCTGAACAGTTATCGACCAAGAGAGTTTACCTAAACTTTGCAACTCTAGTTCGATTTTTCAGAAGAAATTACCCAATATGACTAAGAATTTTCAAGATCAGACCCATAGCACTGGTGCTAGTAGTAAATGATTTAATCTGTATATATAACTTTCATTTCTAGTAAACTGCACTGGAATAACTTCTTCAGTCATCTCTAACTGCCTAATAGTATTCCTTTTTATGTCAGATCTTCCTGTTTACTTTACCAACTAGCAAGTCAGTCAAATAACCTTTTAGGAAATACTTTGGGTCACTTCTCAAGTATGCCTCACTGCGTGGAAACCTTTATTGCCAGGATGAATGATATTCTTAGATATTCATGGGAAATAAACAGCAATAATCCTGACAGGAGGTGTTGGCAGACTGAACTGTGAACGGGAAGTGATTAAAGATAAAAGGCAATCTCAGGAGTTACCTTTAACTTGCTGTATTATTATAGGTGTGGTTTAAACAGGTCACAACAGAACGTAAGAGCTGCCAACAACAAAGCTAATCGGGGATCCAGAGTTCACTCATCACTCAGACTAGATTGATATTATATAACCAGGCTGATCACACGGAATGTGTGATCTCAGTGTTTAGCATATACTTTTTAGCTTTAACTCTGTTTCAGCACAGACAGAACTGTATGCTGTGGGTCTTGCAAGAGCAGCTGTAGTGACCTCTAGATTAAGTTTCCAAGGCAAACATTTACCTTCATTTTTGTTCTAATTATGTATGAATGAGGCAGGAATCCAGTGGTGAAAAGCAGCGTGGATCATGCAATAAGGCCTGCATCATAATGAGAAGGGAGGCGAATGATGGTTGCACCATCGACTCTCATTAGTGTATTTCCCAACCGCTGCAAATTTCTTAAATTTTTAGTTCCATTGACTATCTTTTCATTACCATGCAAGTTTTGAGATAACGTTGTACATGTGTTCATATAGAGAGCTGAAATTGCTCCTACAGTTTAAAGGCAGGACTTGATAACCCTCCACAGCAATTCTGTGGTTTGCTCATGTCAGCCTCTACCATCCTGCGCTGCCTTCAGAGAAAACATCTGTGCCAATCTAGAACAGAGACCATTTTCCTTGGGGGATAGGGTACACAGGCCCTGGATAGGACGTGCTTTTCCTGCAAATATGTGGTCTCTGTGTGAGACCTGCCATTTGCATTTTAAATGATGCATCAGGTGGTGACTGGACTCCCAAGACCCACTGTAATTAGGACATGTATAGGTAACAGTCCAGTTTGCAAATCCAGCTGTGAGCATCCCATAACCAATGGGTGGTGAGAGGGGAAGATGGAGGGAGGTTATCACAGAATGTTCAAGGTTGGAAGGGACCTCTAGAGATCATCTAGTCCAACCTTCCTGCTCCAGCAGGGACAACTAGAGCGGGTTTTGAAGACCTCCAGAGAAGGAGACTTCACCACCTTTTATTTATAAGTTATTTTGGAAAAATGCCCATGTTCTCTCTCAAACTGCTCTCCATCCTTGGAAATACATGTTTCTATAAAACCATACAGGCATTAAGAATGTGCCTTGCAGCCAGCGAAAAAACCCCAAAACTTGAAGTTTACAGAAACTGGTATTTCTACTTTTATCCAGGACAGGCTCTCACTCAGAAAATACAACCAATATGGACAATGAAAGTAATTAATCTATAACTAGCTGCCATAATTAGGGCAGACAACTGGGATGTTCCTGAAGCTTCTGTGAGGCATTACCAGCCTCACTGCTGTTTTGAACATTGCTGTCACAGTTCCCAAGTTGTTACTCAACGTTAACACAAGTGTGTGGCAACCGTGACAAGTGTGTAAAGGACAGTCCCTTGACTTCAAGCCTGACAAACCCAGGGAAATAACTTTGTTATTAGAAGCAGCAATAGAGTGAAAAGTCAGGAGAAAATATCCATTCTCTGTAATTTGATCCTGCCCCTTCACATTTCCCAGAAAATAGGGTTAGGAGCAATCTGAGTAGTGGTCCGTCCTCTGGTCCAAGACTAGATCAGCCGATTTATTTTCTATTGCAAACTTTTTTTCCCCCCAACCAACTTAGATTCTAACTCTTTGATAGGAATCTCCAAAATATAATGCATTTTATTCCAGACCATCTATTAGGCAGGTTCACTCCACTTGGAAAAAGTTTTCGCAGATCAAGTCCTCCGGTCTTTTTGGATCGCAAGTTCACATTTTTGTCTCCTCTCCTACATGACTACACTTCATTTTCTGTTTATTATCTAGAAAAAGTACAGGGGTTGGTTCTTAGAATTTTAGGATTAATCACTGTTTGATTCCTCTTTCAGTTTCTGAGTAGGTTCTGGGCAGGCCCTGACAGCAGCTTTCAGAAGCCATAAGAAATTCCAGTACAGAAATTTTGGGGGAAGTTTGGGCATCCTTACATTATTTCCAGCCTGCAGTAAGCATACTGTGACTACTCCAGACCACTGATCATTTAGACCAGAAGTCAGCCTTTATTTTTATTCCTCTTGGAATTATCTTTGACAGAACTTTGCAGTATCTCAGAGGTGTGACTGTTCCGAGGAGCTGGTTTCATGGAAAACTGCCCAACTATGAGACCAGGCTGCCCTGTGTGACCGGTGCTCATTGAGCTCAGTAACAGCATATTCCTCTTATCCAGAAAAATATCTACCTGGTACAGCTAGGAAAGTTAATCATGCATTTTACCAGGACATGTTCTGAAAGCAAACAAATGCACCAACTTGAAGCACTTCTGCCTCTTTTTTTCCTCAAAAATTTAATCTCTGCAACAGTCCCAGTTTTCTGTTATTGATTTAAACTCATCCTGAGCAACCTCTCAGTATCAAGATACCATTCTTGTCTTAAAAAACCATTTTCCTTAAGTTGCTTAACTTGTTTGTCTTATCTGAGCTGTAGTCAGAACCTGCAGGGTCCCAGGTACTCAGCTCAGACTACTTGGAAGTAGAAGTAACAAACTGCATCTATGAGCAGATTTAAACTACTTTGGACACATTTATTCTTAGTTTGCCCATTGTCATCCAAACTCTGCATATTTTAATGTAAGACAGGGTGTTTTTTAAGTATAGCTAAAATATCTACAGCATCTAAAACACACCTACTGTTTCCCTAGACCAAATAGGGCAGAATATAAGAGCTGTTTGGAGTTACAGAACACTATCTTTTATATCCTTTATATGTTGCTTGCAGACAGCACACTGAATCATAATGGATTAAATGAATTATTCACATTGGAGGCTCTTTTTAAAAAAGCTAAGATCGAGGGCTAGAATAACATACAGAACAAAAGACCACTTTACACCCATGGGCCTGTTTTGGCTATACTTTAAAACACAGACTCTTAGCTCCATATGTATTACAAAGAGCAATTTCAGTGACACCAAGCATTCATGTTGGAGTTTGCATTGCATAGTACTAGAGAGATGCAAACTGAGCAGTGTAGACCCAGAGTAACTCAAACATTCCTCAATGATACTAGAAGCTGCTGAGGGTGAAAGCTGCCCTTCAGATACCAGATATTTGCTGAGCAGCTACTTCAGAAGGTATCAGCAGGTACATACCTTGGCTAGCTAGAAGGGTCACTGCTACATAGAGGAGAGCCTGGAGGGGAGTCCCAGCTTAGAGAAAGACCAAGCCTAAAAGCCTGGGGTTAAATACAGTTGCTGGGCCAATGGGTGGAGGTATCACATGAAGCTGATCAGGGCAATTAGGGCCTCTTGGTGCTATCAGGCACATTCCAGCAGGTGGGAAAAGGGAAAAAAAAAAAAAAAAGCCCAAATAAGATTTTTCTTCTGTAAGTGGAAGTCATACGTTTAACAGTGTTATTTGGACTCTTCCAAGGACACACAGTTATGAAATGCCTAGGAACAAGAAACTCAGCTTGGAACAAGAAAACAAAACTGTCTTTTTTTTTTTTTTTTTTCCCCTCCCATCTTGCTACACCTTTTTCACTACCTAAATTTCTGCAGGTGGCTTTTTCTCATCCTCATTTCTTTTTTCCAACATTCATGCATCGTTACCAGTCTGTTTTCAACTCAGCTCTGCACATCCTTTACTTGGACATTGCTATTTTAAAATACTGATGTCAAAGAGAGGATGGACTGTTATTTAGCAATTAATCGAGAGGATATTTTAGCTTTTGGTACAGTAAATATTTATTGGACAGTAAATAAAATTCCTTAGTAAGGAGACCTTTGCAAAGAGGAGGATGAGAAAGATAGAGGAGCCAGTCTGAGCTGTGACAAGCACCATCAGTTAAAACTGTTTAAATGTTCTGCTGTGGGAAAACAGCTCCTTCGCCTCATGGATTTCATCAGCAACAAAATGTTTCTGTGCCTCTTTTGAGGGAACTTCTGTCTCTTTCAGAATGGATGTGAAAATTCTTCTGTATCAAAAGCCCCTGATTTCACACTGGTCACTGGAAGATAAAATTACTTCTCCATATCGAACTGTGCTCACATTTATATAACATTATACCATATGTCCTCAAAAGTAATCCAAGTTTCACTGATTGCTCCATGTCAGTTGCCTTCAGAGCAGACACAGGATATAGACCCATTGCTAAAGAAGAAGCCAGCTCAGATTGAGTAAAGTTCATATGTATTGAAAAGGATCTTTCAGTCAAGAAGGTTTTGCTTTATTTTTTTTTTTAATTTTATTATTTAAGACAAATAACTCAGCAAGTAATCACTGTGGATATCAACTCCCAAGTCCCAGGATAACTTTTGCATCGAGCTGAAGTAGAAAACATTTCTTAAAACGGATTTACAGCCCATTTAAAGGTCAGAAAAGCCAAGGGGGGTTTAAAAGGGCAGAAAAGTCCCTGTAGATACAGAAGTGCATCCAGGAAGTTTGAGTCTGAGGCTGAATGCAGGGGAGGAAGTTTGGCTTTGGAAGCCAGGCTGTGCAAGGTCCTGTCTGCAACGTGGCACCAGGTGGTATCTCTGCAAAGATGAACGCTGCTGCTCCCACTCAATTGCCACCCCGTTTTGCACTCCTTTGCCACCCAGTTTTGCACTCCTTTGCCACCCAATTTTGCACTCCTGCACAAGGATACAGTTTTCAGTACCCTTGTCATACGTTCTCTGCAACTGCCTTGCCTTGAGGACACATTAGTGGAAACTCAGGGGAACTTTGTGTGTGTTTTATTACAGGAAGCTACAGAGCTAAAGGGAGTCTCCTTTTGTGCAAGGAATGGTAAAATGTCCTGAAATGCCCATCAAGCTAATCTGCTTTTCTGCTAGAAGTGTGATGTGGTGAGGCAGCAAATGCCAAACCTGCTACTTAAAGCACATGTGCATGAGCTGCTGTGATGCTGTACGTCTTTTTCCTGTCCCCAGAATAATCTGGATTTACATTTTGATGTTTGTGAATCAGAGCTGCCAGCGTCAAATTTTTTTTTTTCTTTTGACCACGAATAGTAGAGATTATACTTGGCAAAGCATTGGTAGGAAAGCAGAAAGGACTGAACATAGATCCGTGCAAAAATAAAGTGATGCTGTGTTTTAGTGCCATAGGATGAACATACGATGAACTGGCCTTTATGCACACTGTCATAGAGAAATTTTTCCAGTAGATTCAGAGCTATTTGGAAGGCAGTTCATTCCGGTTTGCTTGAATTGAATACTAAAAAGAAGTCCCCAAACTCACCTCCAGCACGCTCTGATGTTTTTATTCCTTTAATAATTCCTTTACTTTGCTCAAAGGACAACACTCAGCACTCACTTCCACACTGTTACACAACCCCCTTTTTTTATGCTAAGCAATTTTCAAGGATTCTTGCTCAAGAAGATGCATACTGTCCTTTCATTCTTACACAACATTTCTCCCATTTGGGGGAAAAAAAACCACTTATAAATATGTATATATTTTGCCAAAACAGAAAGCTCAAGAAGATTTACAAAATTTAAATTTAATATACTGAGGTATGAACCAGACTACTGAAATTAATGGAAACACATGTCCTGATTTGAATGGCCTTTCAAATAGGACCTGAGACGCCACTCAGATCCTAGCCACTCCATATATGCGTATATATAATTACATGCATTATCATTATTATTGTCATTAGTGCTTATGAACTAACACCACAGGGATGTATCCATACAGCAAGCAGTGAGAGAAGGAAAAATATTGTCACATCTGCCACCGTGCTTGTTTCTGATGTAGAAAAGATGCATTTCAGAATATCAGTGTGGTCTTGTTGACAGGATTCAGTCCTTGATCCCGGCAGACAAACTCATATGAGAGCTTCTGGGACTTGTTTTCGCAGCTGTCAGGACCCTGGGGGCATTAATGGGCCTTAATGGTCCTAACCAGCCTCACCTGGTGTCTCCACCACACCCCCCCCCCCCTCTGCCCATAGGCCCAGGAGCCTCATTTAAGCTCAGCCCTGGAGCAGAGCTGCTTTTTGTATCAATGTCTGACTGGTGTCCTAGTTGTTTGTTACTTGTGAGTTGTCATTTTAATTTTGCTTTGGTCCTGCTGTATCACTTTAGGTCACCTGAGTAGTTCTTGAACTCATCCTGATCTCTGTTGATCTTTTGACTTGGTAAGTTTTGGCTTGTAAGTTGTCGGACCTTAACTGAGAAAGGGAAAAGACAATGTGTGTGGGGACTTCTACTGGATTTATGGCACCAGCATCATTTGTACAATGATTAGTATTAATTTTGTGACTTATGTAGGGTTTCTTTTACAAGTTAATAGTCTTCTTCTAACTTATGTAGTGATTGGCATACTGAGATCACATACAAACCAGCTAATTAAACAACTAGAAGAATTCAAGGACTCCCGTTCTCCTATGATGTTTCTGTGCAGCTTACTCTCTCTGACTTTCTGGGAAAAGGCTGTGGTAATCCATGGCTTCCTGGCATCCCTCAGACCAAGTTTCAAGACTGTTTCCAACATGTAGCTTTCTTCTGATTTCCCTGAGAGACTCTTTGTTAAAAACTGTCTTTTTAGTTATGTCTTTGACTTTAAGCAATGGGATACTAAACATGAGGTTAAAAAATAAAGCAAAAACACTTCTAGTGTGTGCTGGGGAAGATGCATGTTAAGGAACTGCTTGTTTTTACTTGAACTTCCTAGCTAAATGTCTTCCCTGATATTTTAGCTTACTTTGATATGAGTTGATTAATGGGTTGTAACTGCTGTTTGATTCTTACAGCTGTCCATGGCCTTTGTCAAAGGGACTTGGATAGTGTTGGTAGAGGTTAAGCCTTTAACTTAAGCAGAGCCTTATGGAGCTATTAGTCAGAGGTGCTGGGAGGAGAAGGAATCTTGCCTTAAGCAGCAGTAAGTGAATTACAAGAACACCTGGTTATCTCTTGAGCTCTCTAGAGGTTGTGTATGTACATTGGATGACACTATTGCTTTCTTTTTACAATTGCATTCACTTTTTAAGGCAGTATTAAGCAGTTCTTTTGGAGGAAAAAAAATCCTTTCCACTGGTGCTACTGTTTGAGTAAAACAGAACTATTTTCTAATAGAAAATGAAATAGGAAGTGTTAAAAACCTGGAACTTTTGCCCTTGTTTTTGACTAGGAATGTGTAGTTGCAAGCCATTAAGCTCTGTTTTTGAGTGTCTCCATTAAATTACTCTTTCTCAGTGGTTCTGTGTGTAGAGATTCTGCTGGAATCCATAATAACTGTGAGGCTCTGGTCTTGGAAGTGAAGATTTCATTACTTTAATTTCTTTTTTTAATTGGTCAGTCTTTAATTGGTTTTATGCATTTAACAATGATGCAAGGCAAAGCACTTTAGGTAGCTGAGAAAGAAAATGTGGAGCTAATACAAAAAAGTACTGTGATGTAAAATGTACCTTTCTAATACATTGCCTTCGTGTTTCATACAAGTTGGTAGTATATATTTTTTATCTATATTTTTAAAAATCAGGGTGCTAGGCCTGACTGCTATACATAAACTAGTAAGAATGGACACTTCTGATAAAGAACTGGGATGGTATATAGTTTCCATGGTCTAAGACTTCTGGAAGAGGAATGTGTATGTGGTAGAAGAGGGAAAAAAAATGTTCCTTTGGTTGCTGTAGTACAGTTCCTAAATTGTGAATTTCACATTGCTAATTCTGAAAGAATAGTCAGTATTTTCCTTTTCCTTGTCTAGAAGTAAAATACATTTAACAGATCAAATTCTGAGCTCAGCTGCAGGTGCACATTGCCTGCTAATATCTGAGTTGTCTAATAATGCCCTGGAAGTGAATTAAGTCTCCTTTGTTGGATGCCTTCCCCTCTGCCAGAGCAGCTCCATTTGGACTGCATGCAGGCAGTGTTGGAGGCACACTGCTCTATTAAAGAGTTTGTTCATGTTATTTTCTGTTTTGATTTCCTTTTGTTTGGAAGGAGTTCATCTCCAAATGTGCATTTGTATTGTAAATATGGGAATAAATAGATTTTTCTTCACAAGGAAGAAAAAATCTACAAATTGTGTCTGATATTTACATTGGCCTTTTGATCAAAAACTAAGTGACATATATTTGAGTAGAGTTTAAAAACTTTTGTGGTTTATAAGGCAGATTTTACCTATCTTTTTTGGCTTATATGCTGCATGCGCTGGAGCTGTGTGTTATTTATCTGGTAATCCCTGGGCCAAACCTGCACTGTCTCACGAGCTTGGTGAGGAGAGATGTGCCAGCATCTTCATCTGTCTTCAATACTTGATCTATCAGCTGGAGCTTACAGCAGTGTTAGCTCAAAAGCAAAGCTTCAGATCAAGCTGAGCTGGCCAGACCACTTCCATAATTTTTCTTTGCATCCCCTTTGCCAACACTGCTGGCCTGAGAGCCAGCGCCTTGCAGGCTGTTGCTGTCTTGCTAATTGAGGAGTGATCAGGCCCTAATGACCAAACCTGCATTTGACTGTGGTGCTGCATCTATCTGAGTTTCTCTTGGAGCTGGACTGGGAAGTGTCATTGGTGTTTTCAGCTGCTGCTCAGCAGCTCTGGCTGACTTTCCACAAGATGGCACTTGCAGTATCACAGTGGAACTTGTATTAAATCCTGGCTTAAAGGAAAGCACACAGTATTACTGGGGTCACACTTCTAATGTTTATAATATTATCTTTGATTTCTACTGTTTTAAGTGAAGACTAGCATCAGAACAGCTGCCCCTTTTGCTGAACACAGACCCCTGCTTTTCAGTGCAATTGCATCAGGAGTCTTATCCAAACTATCGTGCTTCACCTTAATGCTTGTTAAATTTGTTTTCCATGGGCATTTCCACCTAGATGTGCCTACCTCGGGCCTTTTCCCACTTGTGGAGCTGTGTGAGATCAGTGGTATGGCTGCAGGCCACTTAATACAGCAATCTGGCCAGATTATTGTGGTGTCTCAGCTGGCGTTCCCAGGGATCATGCTCAGTTTGGAGACATGATAATGGAATAGCCACAGGAAACGAGGCAGTGCCTTTATGAAGAGTGACAAATCTTTGTGATTCAATAGAAGTGTAACTCTATACAACTTAAAACCCTCTGAAGAAACCATGGGAATGAATTACAGGGTATGTTTGGGTTCTACTTTGGTGTTCATATAGCAAAGGCTGGGTTTTCCAGATTAGTCAGAGCTATAAAGTGTTTATGTATTTGGAAAAGATGACCTCTGTTTGGTACAAATCGGATGTTAATCATTATAGGTCTATGGGTATGATCCATTTAACTTTTGTCCTATGTTTTGAAGCTATAAAATGGATTGCAGTCTAATTGTTGTAATCACTGCACAAATAGGAATTGGAAAGTATTCCTTGCTCATGCAATATAACTACAATCAGGAGATAGGAAGCTCAAGTGACTTACCACATGTGAGCCTAGTGTGGAGATAATTCATGTCTTAGTTTCTTTTCCATTTATTAGATCATTCTCTTGTTTACCAGCAGTGTAAACACTGGGTTCCAGATAAATGGTGTCTTCTGTTATTCTTATGTATCTCTCCTAACTGCTAGGAGAAAAGTAGCAGGAAATAACTTATTTTAATGCTAGAGTAAGTGTCAAGGCGTGGACCTTCTAAATCTTTCTATTATTACTTTTAAAATCAAGTTCTTCAGGGATTGTACTCAAAAGTGTTGCTTTTTGAGTAGCTGTATCCAAGTTTTAATTAACACTTAATATCTGGATGTAGCTGAAACTGTTCAGACATGGCCT
>JAVCKT010030847.1:8903-24239 GCA_032273925.1 Rhynchotus rufescens | reverse complement strand
AAAGGGAAAAAAAAAAAAAAAAAAAAAAAAGAAAAAGAAAAAACAAGAAAGAAGAAGGGGGAAAACCAATCCTTCCCGGAGCTGTGCGCGCTCTCCGGCGCCGCCCCGCCCGTCCCAACGAGCCGTTCCCGCTCTCCGCACAGCGCCGCGTCAGGGCGCGAGGCGACGCGCGGCGCTGCGCGGGAAGGAAGGGGGGCGGGCAGGGGCCGGGCGGCCCCCGCCGTGCCGGGGCGGAGGGTTTCAGCAGCAGCAGGCGCGAGAGGCCGGCTCGACATTTTAGGAGCTTAACCCTCTGACTCTCCTTCTGAAGCTCAGCGGCTGGTGCCGCAATAGATGAAGAGCGGCTCGTACCGCAGCCCCAGCTCCGCGTTACTCCACTCGCGCCCCCCTCCCCGCCACGCAGCGGCCGTTGCCGCCCCCGTTTCCCCCCCAACGCGGCGGCCGTTGCCGCCCCCGCGCCGCTCACCTGCGTGTAGAGCTCGGCCAGCGCCATGGGGGCAGCGGGCGGCGCCGCGGGCAGGTGGCCGGGCCGGGGCGGGCCGTCCTGTTGCCCGGCCCTGAGGCGGCAGCACCGTCCCGGATGCGGGGCCCGGCTGCCGCCCGCCCGAGCCCCGCCTGTTGCCGCGAGGCCTGGGGCCACCGCAGGAGCCGTAAGAGCAGCCTTAGGGGCCGGAGGTGGAGGGAGGTGGGATACAGGTGCCAGGAGCCAGGGCAGCCGACACCTGTGCTAAAGCATTCAGAAACACAAGGGGTTGGAGCCATCCCATCCTCACCCATGGTGTGCAGGTAGATGCCTCAAAGTGCTCCCAGGTAAGGTGGGTATCTTGGATAAAACTTTGCTAGTAAAAAAATGTGTCTTACCTGGATGCCAAATCGATTATGAGGGCCGCCTCTCCTGAGCAAATAAAAAGCAACAAAATGACCACCTGGCTGTAGGACTCCATGAAGGAGCTTCTCCAACAACACAGAACAAAACCCTCAGAAGGCCGTGCTAAGCTTAGGGCATGGGCAGGTTTTATAGTAGGAGCTGGTCTGAATTTCTGCTCCCCTGCAGGGCTGCTACCCCTGCCTTCGAGCCTGATCTGGAGAGCTCTGTGACACAGCAACTGTGGGGAAGCAGCAATAGATATTTTAGTACCTAGCACAGAAAGTCTATGGTGGTTCAGATCTATTATTTTAATAGCATTCACTTAATATTTGGCGATAAGCAATCACAACAGAACCATGTGTCAAAAAAAGCCCTTCGAAATATGCCCAGAAATTTAAGTCATGCTCTCAGTATCTGGGTGCGTATTTATATAACACTCAGGTTTTAAACAACTCCCTTTACAGTCAACAATAAAACCATGAAATCATCTAGGAATCTACTAGCACACGGTATATGAACTCTGATTCGTGTTAAAATATTACAAAGTTCCTGGATTTTCATACATTGCTGTGAGCGCCAGACCCACCACTTGCAAACAGACTGTAGATGGGGACCAACATCTGAACACAGTTCAGTCCATACCCAGACCAATTCTTCATGAACACACTCAAGTGGCCAAACCCAGAATGAAGAATTTCTGGCCAATGCCAGAAATGAAGGAAAGGAAAAAGGCTGGAAGGGTTTTATAGAAAGTTGTGAGGAATAATAGCTTTGATGGAGAGTCCAAGGAAGGGCAACGCTAATCCAGAATACCCCAATTTAGCCACAGGTTATAACAGAACATAAAGCGGTACCCCAGAAGAAACTACCGAGGACAAATGTATACACAGCTTATCAATTTGTCTAAATCCATGTATTTTGGAAGAGGTCACTTTTACTACCTACCATATGCAGGAGTTCAGAGCATTCATGTGGTGAGTTATGTGTACCAGCACCAAAGCGAACATGAGGAGAGGGAGAAAAGGCAGCTTAAGTGTATCCATAATGGCCAACAGATGGAAAGCTGCCCTAAGAGGAGGTTTGGGACAAAAGACCACACAGTTTTGTAATCCATTTAGTCCAAAAAAAGTCAGCGAAAACTTGGGAAAAAAAGGAGGGTTGCAGGAGGCATCCAGTGGGCCAGGATCCATCAGAAGTGTGACAGCTGTGTACACACCCGAAACCCCCAGCCAAACAAATAATCCCCAAACAAAGCAAATCTTACAGCTGTATTTTTATTTTGACATTTTCCAGTGATAGCTATTAGGCTACAGTTTTTATGATGCATACATTTACTAAGTACAACATCAGACACTACAACAGATCAGCGCTCAGGTCATTCTGATAATGTTTTGGTTTTCATCTATGTACTTCAGTGGCATCTAGTGAAAACCTACGATTAAAGGCTTTTTACTAGATGAATTATCAGTATCTTAAAAAAAAAAAGAACAAAAAAACCTCTTTACTCATAGTTTTTGTTTGGTATTTGAAATATGTTCAGTTTAAATCATGTATTATTTTCACACTGCAAATGCTGGTGTTTCCAAGTTGGGAACAAGTGTTACTGGACAGAAATCCACTATTCCACACTGGTGTTGATGCTATTTGCCTCCTGTGATAGGTAGGCTAGATTGATCACTTAATGGACTTAAGCACTTTCATATTTCATCCCAGATCAAAGTCTGAGAAGCAATCTGTTAAAATTCGTGTAGAATATGGTGCTCTAAACATCAGAATAAAATGATCACTGGAATAAATATACACCAAACTGAATGAGGTAATTTTTTTGTGCAAAATCTCTAGAATAACTGTATAATTCTAAGGGGACATTGGCAAGTATTTTCCAGCATCTGATAGAATCTATTATAGCAATAGATAATAAATTAAAATATAAAAGATATGTCCACATTAAAAGAGCATAATCATGATTCAAAGGAAAAAAAAGTTAAAATAATTTTGCATTAGATTCTATGGTTAAAGAGCTATTAGTCCTAAAGTGAAAGATACTTTGTATTATACACTGACACTAAAATTTTGTTTCTGAAAAGTGCATGTAAAATACTGCCATGTAAAATATTAGATGAATTACCAATTACACATTTATTTCAACTTAAAAATATTTTCCTTTAAAACATGTCAAGCAGCATATACTTTTAATGTGATATAAAAGTAATACCAGTCAAACCACTGAGTTTAAGGATAATACCTATAAATTACTAACTACTGTTTTTTAAGGAAACAAGATACAATAAGGCTTTTTACAGGTAAACAAACTTTAAAAATAAACAAAAATACATTTAGGCATATGCTTTAATACACTAATGCTTAAGCATTGGATACTTTTCCTGATCTACAGTACAAACATACTGCAATGCCATTGTTTTTTAATAGGAGAAAATTTTTGTAGGTCAGGATATTCTTACATATTTTCTCCTCCAACCTTGCTACTGGATGTAAAGACTTTCCTCATTACATTCTCACAAGTGCAGTACCCTACCCTAAAAAGTCAAAAACCACTTTGCCCCACCATTATCATATTTTACCTTATTTGGAGCCACTTACAGTAGCTGTAGTTTCAGAAATAAAGTAATATCTGATAAAAAAAAAAAAAAAGAAATTTTGCTATGCTATGCACAGGTAAATAATCTCAATCATTTAGTAAGACTCAGAGTATTTATGCAGTGCAATAGTAGGTTCTTGAAAGTATCCATGTGGTCCGTCAAAAAATATGGGGCATATGCATTGAAAATAAAATGACATAAGCATTTCAAAATTTTACTTACAAAATTTAAACCGTCTTTATTACAGATTTTATCAGCAACCATACAAACAACCTGTCTACCTCTCAAGTAACTGAAATGTTTCGGTCTGCTTAACAGCAAAAATTTTGCAGGCAAAATGGTAAGTACCTCTAGATTATTTCTTTATATTTTAAAAGAAATTAATGTTCCATTGCTAGTTTTTAGAATACATTAAAAATATTGCACTCTGCAACTAAGTAATGTATGTGACTTTTACATGTATATTTGAGCCATATACTACAAACTATATGTTTCAAAGTTCAGAACTGGAACCTTAAAAAAGGCCTCTGACTTTATTGTTGCACATTTTGAAATGTGAATTCTACGAAACAGTTCTAAGGCATGCAAGAGGGAAAAATCTTTACGGCAAGATGTGCAATCACCAAAATAATAGAGTTTTTGATTATGCACTCTGAGTTTTAAAATATTTTATCAGCATGAACAATAGTCAAATGATAGCATCATAGTAAAAACTTACTTGAGAATATTTTTCTTAGCCAGCTTTTCAAAGAACATGAGATTTGGGCTACTGCAGAAATTTTGTACCTTCCTTTTTTTTCCTCTAAATACCAGCATGAAGGAATACATTGTATAAAGTGGCAACAAAACAAAACAGATGATATTAAAAAATACAGACTGCTATCTCTGGGGTCCACAAACCAAGGAAAACCTTGAAAAAAATACAAAATTTAAACAAATACTAGCATCGTGATTGACTTTTGATCATTTGCTTCAGCATACTGTATTTTTAGGTAACTACTTAAAAGAAAAAAACAAAAACAACAATGACAAAATCCTAAACATGTAACTTCCAGTGTGCTACTTGTGCTTAGTTACCATTTTTCCTTAAGAGGTGATATTTGATAACATTTGTAAAGATCCAGTTAAAGTAAGAGACGGAGTTGAACTGTAAACAAGGTTGACAACAAAAAGTGACATCTCATTTTTAGTGCCTAATATGATACTGTCATACATTAAAAAGAACACAATATGCAGCAGCGATTTAATATGCTTGGTAAACCACAGTACTAACAAACGATCACCTAGGTTATACCATGTAGTAAGCTATAAGACTTATCACTATAATTTATGTCAAACTGACATAAATAAGGAAGTGGTTTAATAAATTATTTTATATATTGCCAGTTTTTGTTTCTCTGTCCCAGTTTTTTACAAATTAAATGTAACAGGCTCCCAAATGACTGTGTATTCTACTACAAAATGCCTTACTTTTAAAGTCTTCCAGTTCAGGACAATCATGTCCTTTATTGGTCCCTGCCTACAAGACAATTACACATGGAGTTTAATTTACACTATTTAAATATGTTACTAAAGATCTAAAAATGTCTCTAGACAGATAAGGACACAACTTTTGCCCAATCCCTATTTCCACACTCCAAAAATGTTTGAGTCTTCATAAATGTATGACTTTACACAAACGCTAATATTTCTATTAGCCTTCTATATGTGGTGCTGTTTTGTAGTTCCCCAGCTACTTTTACTACAGATGCAGGCAAATACATACTGTTTGTCAGAAAAATTATTTTCAATGGCTCACTATGTTTTAATGGATAAAGATGCTGAGCAACTGAGGTGCTATCCATCACTCATAGCAAATCCCTGGGATCAGACCCGTGAGATGAAGCCCAGGCCCAAGCTGGCTGGAATCTGAATGGTTTCTAATGCTAGAGAGGATGGATTAAATGGAAAAGTAACAGGAAAGATGTGCTTAGCATCCATGAGCAATTGAGGAGAGTCCTTCCTGTCTCTCAAACGCATCTGGAAAGACAAGAAAATGATTTCATTAGCATTTAACTCATAGATAAAAATAATTATCTTGCAATGGGGCAGCATTTAATCTATGAGCATAGATATATATGTAAACACACACACACACACAAATTCTATGGCAGCCTGACTTGAAACATTTCTACTAATTGCCATTAAACTGTGGTTACTTTGAGCAGTTTCAATTCTGCATTTCTTCCCATAAAAATGCAACCTGAAGATATTTATATTCTCTGTAAAAAACAGAATTTGCTCACTATCTGGTTACTGCATTTTTTTAGTAAATCAAATTATTTTTTATTTCATTTTTATCTTCCCAATCGTCCTTATTCTGCTAGAAATGTAATTAAAGTTCTGACAGACCAGAAAGATCACCTTTGTTTCATTTCTTTTGTTCTATTGGCTGCTTCTTTGCTGAATTTTCAAAATGTTTCATTTTTATCAAGGTAGTTAGATTACAATCTAAGTGAGGACCTTCTGAAATGTACACAGGCCTCTGACACAGGTCCAATAGAAGTAATTTTGGCTATACAAATATTAACACCTGAAAAATGGGCACGCACAAGACTGTTCACAAAGTTGTATAAGCACAAAAAAAAACCCTAATTTTTCTGAAAAATCTCACACAGATGGATTAATTGTAACATTTTTTAATGCAAGTCTGGAGGCAATAAACTGAATACTTTAATTAAGCAAGTTTCATAGAACTAGCAAGAGTTTTCTTTTTTTAAAAGAAAATATAGCCATACCTGTATTGTACGTATAAATGATACCAAGACTCTTTCTTCAAACTCATTAACAGGAGTATACAAATTCAGAACTTTTACAATCTGTGAAGAAAAGAACCAAAACATTCTTAATTTCATTTTATTGATGAATCAACAGGTACATCCATGTTTCATTACCATCTTTTTCATATTTGCAAATATCTTTTTACTAGCTACTTTAAAATGGAAATTCCTTACTAATATTCATTCCTTTCTGCTATATTGATTTGTATCTATTTAACGTTATGACATAAATTTGCCTTTTTCAGACTGTGTGTTCTTTAAAAGCAGAAGCTTTTATTTTTACATCTGTGAAAAATGCCAAACTGTGAAGAAACAGATGACAGATAACTCATTATGTTCCCACACCCACTAGAAACATGCTCAATTTCTCTGATTTTGATTCTGTATTTATGACCTTCCCCTGCTTGCAATTCAGGAGAGTCTTGTGACTTCACTGCATTTTAAGAGAGTATTATTTTCAAAGTAGAGCTAAAACCAGTAGAGAAAACAACTGCAACACAAGTCTTTAAATAATAATATGGGCAAAACATTTACAGCTTATATAAACATTATTCTTTTAATAAACCGCTCTTTTTAACAAAGCTAAAAAAAGAGGTGTGTAGAATAGTAACTTCAATGAAAAACTCACTGATTTGTCAGTAACATGAATTTCTAAATCAAAATCATTGTTATAATCAGTGCAACTTCTGATACCACATCAGCTGTCTTGTTTCCTGAGATATAGTTGGTTTGGTCTTTTTGAAGCTAATGGGTAGAGTAACATAACACTTTTGTATAAAAACCTTCAAACAAAAGTTCTGTGTGAATTGCCTATGACCTTAATTGGATACTAACTCAGACGCCAAAAAGATAATCCCAGGCAAAGCTGCCCACAGTACAGAGATGTCAGCAAAGATTTCTTTGTGAGCAGCTTTCCACTCTCAAAAAGTGACAGTAAAAAAAAAAAAAAAAAAAAAAAAAAAAAAAAAAAAAAAAAGAGATGTTGAATACCTGGGCAGTAGTCAAAGCATTGCACATTGAACAAATGGCTTCTGCATCTTCATCTGTTTTCTTTTTCACTTGCAACAGCTGTGCAGCCTGAATGAGAGGTTCCAGTGTTTCTTTAGCCCCACTATTCATCAAATTCTTATCACGTAGCCATTCTTCAAGTTGACTCACATTGTATCTGTATAAAGAGACATGAGTATCAAGACTTTAGTGTTTGACTATGACTAAATCAAAACAAGACCTGAATTTTTCTTTCACAGTGTTTTTTTTCTTTGTCTATATATACTTTTCCTTCACAGTTGTGATTTCTTGCAATTTTTAAATAATTTCCCTTTCATTTAAGGAGGAAAATTTGAGTTTTAAAACAGCTTAAAATGATGGCTGAAGTCTTGCACTAGACTGGTTCCCCTGATCCTCTTACTAGCAGGAGTGTTTTCACAAGTATGTGATGACAGACAAACAAGACTTTGTCCATATAACTGCACAGTGAGGCTCTTCAAGATCACCTGAGGCACTGGAATGCCTTGGCTAAATTCCTTGGCATATGCTAGTAGAATTCACTGGATAACTGATGCTAGAGGCAGGAATACAATAAGATGGCTTTACAGCAGGAAGCAGCAAATTACAGTATGCCTGACCACAGCAGGTATCCCCTGAGCTGCCAACCTATGAAAGAACACAGCAGGCATGTTTGCTATTCCTCCCTAAAAGCTGAAGAAGAAACTATCAACATTTCAGCTACAGTTCTGGTTCCTACTTGTAAACAAAGTATTTTTGTTTTGTTCTTTTCAAGTTTCCTTGGAAGACAGAGCAGAAGCTCTCTGAGGAGTTCAACTGAATCCCTTAGAATCAGTTTAAAAACATCTGCAACTGCTTGTGTGTGAAATAACGTTTGCAGTGTATTTGCCATTCCACCAAAATGACTGTCTGCAATGTAAAGAGTTCCCTCTGATTTCCAGAAGCACATTGATGAAAAGAGCTGCCTTACCTTATCTGCATTCCTTTGCTCCACGAGCACATGTCCTTACGCAGGAGGAGATTATTAAGCGTCACAGCCCCAATGATATAGAACATCTGCTTGATAACCTGCTTGATCAGCTCTGGATCCATTCCATGCTGGCACATCACCGAATGGAAAGAGTTCAGCTGTCGAATTATAGAGTCCAAGGTGTAGGTCCCTTCATCAGCAATGCTCGACGTTCTCTTCCGCAGCCCGGTTGGCTTCACCCCTGAGACACCCTGGATAGTTTCATGCTCCAGCATTCCTGAAACTGTATTAGGTTGTGAACATTATTACAATAATCAAAAGTTAACTAGATCAAGATGAGCTGTGCAAACCAGCAAGAGTTAATATTTACTCACACTTAGTATCTACACAAAAAGATCAGGCCTGGCTTTTTTCTAGTCACACTAAGATTCAGAGCAATCCTCTCAGTGCCCCCTTAATGTTCTGCAAAATCTCTGCTTGCATGTTTTTCTCAAAGATTCCAGCATGTGTCTGTGAAAGAAAAATCTGACTGCAACTCAGCAGAAGGGCGAGGTGAGCAGCAGAGAGCAAATCAAGAGTGTGCCATTCTTCTACGTGGTGCCACTGGAAAATGTTAACAGAAGTTTGTGTGCAAGTACTGTACAATGAGAAAAAATGAAATGTACTTTTTATGAGTGGGAGCTCTGTCACTGCTATTTCACTGCTGACTGCTGTGTAAAGTGACAGTCAGCTACATTTTCTCCATGTACATTATGAATTCTTATGCAATCAAGTCCATTTTTTCCAAGGACAGGACAACAAATGTCAGACTGTCCTAAGAGTGGCTCCTTCCTGCAAATATATGATTTAGGTGCTAAGAAGATAAATCCATTTATTCTGTTACTGTCAAAAGACCTAGCCACAGTTCTTTTTCTTCTAATCCAGCCTCTTCAGTGCCATCCTTGTCATTTATAACCAGAATATCAGCAAAACTATCAACAAAACTATGCCATGGAGGAAGAAACACATGACCAAGCATGTTACCACCATCACAAATGTCCTTTTGTTACTATGCTGTGAAGTTTAAGGAATGAATCTTTGCCTTACCTATCATTGGTTGCAGAACATTTTCCAACACTCTGACAAGTTGTTGGTAGATCTGAATAGCCAAGTCACTCAGTACTTGTCTGTATTCCGCTAAGTCAAAATTAGTGAGGCAGTGTTCATTCTGACGAGGTGTATTATGCTTCATGAATCCCTACATTCATAAATAACAGGAACAAATGCTTCAATGGAACACAAAACCATTACACAACACCGGTATTTTTTTTTCCTCACACTGACAAATGATACTTTCAAAATAATATTCACAGTACTTCAAAACTGTAATTTGGAAGGTGCTCTAATTGCTACTAATGCTGGAGAATGCATTTCAGTTACTAAATAGGCAATGGAAGTTTCAAGTCAAAGAAACAGGCAAGTGACACAGGTATAAACACTGCCAGCTTTCCAGCACCTTCCCTCCCATTGCAGCATGGACAATCTTATCTGGCTGCTATCTGCCAAAATCCTACTCGAGTCTGAAGAAAGAATTAGGCATACGATAGCTTTCAAACTTAAATCTGCAATACCATAGCTGAAGTGCTACATAGGACATAGCTATGGTCTACATAGGAAGCTCAGTGTATCTGAGCACTAAGTAACTCAGTGCTATGAACCTGATTTTTCTGTGTAATCTGCATTAGCACTATCAGGAGCACAGCCCCATTTAGCCTATGGCCTCCTAGCCTGTGACCAAGTGACACTGCTTTAAATCCTACTTCCCTGTGCTTTCTACTGAAGTCATTGCCATCATTCCAAACAGTGTGGCTATTTTCAAGCAACTGCAACTAGATTTTGAGATATTACAGGAATTTGTTGCAGAGTAGTGTTTGCAATGGTTTTATGAAGTGGAAGAAATCAAAAAAAGGGAGCAGTTCCTACCTCTTCTCCACTGTATTGCTTCAAACAGTGCAAAAATCTGCAGGTGTTAGATAGCCAGAATGACACAGTTTCAAAGTCATCACCTCTTTTCTGGAGATTAAAAAAAAAAAGGAAAAAAAAATCAATAGAGACTGGTAAAGGGAGTGAAATAATAAAACATTGGGTAAATAATTAAGTACTTCAAACCCACTTTCTTCTGGTAGCCCCTCAGCTTCTGGTGCTTTGCCTTTGACTTAAATACAAGGTTTTTGACTCAATCCCATTAATGCCCCCCATTTTCTTAATTCTTTAAGAACATTCAAAATTTGATTTCCTCCACTGCTATGGCAGTTTTGTGTTGCAGAGATCCATGCTAGCAGCCCTGTGCAGAAACCACAGGTCAATGTACTAGGCATGACAACTGCTGCAAGAAGAGCCCAGCACAAAAGCCAGTAACAAGGCACAGCTAGAAGGCACAATGGAAAGGAATTCCCTTTGGTTTGGTGTCATTTAGGTCATAACCATTGTGACAGCCTGACAAGGAAAACAAAACAAGCAAATTTCAAGCAAAATTCAAGCAAAACAAGCAAAATTCAAATTTCCTAAACAAAATGGCCAAACTAACCTTTAACACTTTTTTGATGCCATTGATAGTAGATGTCAATAGTGACCTCACTTTTTGGTCATCATTGAGGTAATCTGCGTGGCGTACACACATGAACAAAATATATGCTGGTAATCCTGGAATCAGGTTGACAGCCACACCACGGGGTTTCAGCTCTTGGGATGAACAAAGACACATTATTTTGTTAATTGCACAGAGTTACCTGGGGTAATTGCAACCTCCCAGTGAAACCTAATAACAAACTAAGAACAGACTAAGAAGCAAACATGGGACATTTTCTTAGCAAACTGTCAGAACAGAAGAAAACATAATTGCTAGCTAAAAAATACATGGACACATCTATAGGTGTGTCTATATTGATCAAGAAGTGTGATTATATTCTCATAACAGACATGTAATTCAGTTTAATATATAAACTGAACACTGTCAAAATTAAAGGACACATCTCACAATGCAAATTCTAGATTCTTATAGTTATTTTTTTAAATTTTCAGACCCTTTTGGAGCAGACAGGGCTGCAAACGAGAAAGAGATTTACCTAAAATAAGATTCTTGACAAGTTTTTGTTCATCCTCCTTCTTATATTCTAACATCCCTTGGAAGTCCTTCTCCTTCCGTGGAATGTTAACTGGACGAATAGGTTCGTCAATGATTTGTCCAGGTGATATGTTCTCCATCTGGCCCACTTCAGAAGGGAAAAGAAAAAGAAATGATAAAATGCTTTCCAGTGAAGAAATGAAAAAATCCTTTCCAATAAAGCCAATTTTTACCACAGCAAACACAAAAAAAACTTCTTCTAGGAAGAACTTATCTCAAAATGGTTATTTTGGACCAAGGACTATTTTTCTTTGGTTCCAGCCACCATCTAGTAACAAAACAGTCTCTAACAAGAAGATAGATTCTTGATAAATGTATCCCAGGTTGGTGTTCTTCCTCTGAAGAACAGTGAAAATGTGGGAAATACAAAAATATTGCTGATTTCTTGAATTTTATCACAGAAAAGCACAAGGACCAAAAGACAGCAATTAATCACAGAATCACAGATTAGTACAGCAGAGGTCAGTGTTAACTGTCCTATAAAAACATAAGTATGCTTCCAGCTTGACCCATGTTACTTAAAATCCTGCATTTCAAACCATTTTCAAACATAGCTCCTTTCTAAGGAATAACAAACACAGACTAAACTATGTTTTCAGGAACATTTTCCCACTCCATACTGTAAAAATTAATATGAACGTTATTGTGATCTTGTCCAGAGAAGTAACCAAACAAGATTACCCAGCCACTAACTTCAATCTTAGTACTCAATAAAAATGCTTCTGAAGGATTAACATATTTTAAAATTTAATATTTAATTTAAAATTTAATATTTTAAAACAAATTATTTCTTCAACTTTATAAGACTATTAATCATTTTTAGCAATTAAAATGACTTTACTTATCCAGAGGCGTAATAAGCTCTCTGTCTAACCAGTCCCAAGATCCTAAACCTTCTCACTTTGATGCACACAGAAATAAAATATGCCTAGTTGTACATCAGGGATCTCATGTTTATGTTTGGCCAGCAACTGGGAAGGAAACGCCAGGCAGCAAAAGACAACCACAGCATTCGCGGCTCCAGCGATACCGGAATTCACAATCAAAAGAAAACTGGGAAAAGTGTTTTTGCCTAATTCACATTTAGTATAGCTTTTGTCTTGACAAAAACAGGTGGCATCTTTGAGTACACAAAGAAGTCAGGAAACACTTTCTTTGAATCTATTTTCAATATATTTATAAAGATACACATAGTTTCTGAGCAGATCTCCTGTTTTGGGATCAATTAAGAGAGACTCCATGAAGACCACAGGCCTTAGCTGTGCCAAGGTAGCCAAGACAGATGGATTCAATGACAATGCGTTCACAAAAAGTAAAACAAAATCTTTGCATTCTCTCAAAGTACCTTCAAGTTCACCAATCTTCTTAGCAAATACTTTCAACTGTTTCTTCAGCTTGCGAACAGTTTTGTCTTGCTTTTCAAGTTGTTCCATTAAATCCTGCAAATTAAGGTGAGAGAAAAATTAATGTCTAAGAAAACACCAAAACTAGTTACAGAGACAGAACCAGCACTGTTAGAATTACAGGACGGTGAGGAAAGCTGAACAGTAGTGCCATCCTATGGCTGAGGTTTGCAAGCTGGAACAGTGCCTATAACACAAGCCAAATATTACAAATATTATTAAGTTATGTGCAGCATGAGAAAGGCAAAGCAGTACATTCTGCAGATATTCAGAACTAGGTCAGTTCTTGCAGTGAGGAGAAGGCATTTTGCTGCAAATACATCTCCCTAATGACTCCTCTCTGCTCTTCCAAATGCCTCAGTGAAATTCTTTTCTTTATTATTTAACAGCTAGCCTGTATTCTGCACCACTTGTTCATGCTTTTAGGACTGACATCTTATTCAGACTCATCTATATTAAGTGAGTACAAAAGAGGAATCTGGAAAAAGAACATAAATTATATTTAAATGTACTCAAACACCAGGCATCCAAACACACGACATTTCTCACAACACTGCCACCTCCCTGCTCCTTGCTGTCATAACCCTTCCTTACACAGAAACAGTTCTGACAGGAACCTTCCTTTCACTCTGTACTTGAAGGATATCTAGTACCTAAGAGTCTTAGTATTGCAATATGGTGGCATTTTTCTTTCAAAGGTACCATTCCAGAAATCTAACTTGGAATATTTCTATTATCAGTAGTGGTAAATTAATGAAATAATCACATAATTAGAAAATGGAAAGCCTTTACACAGGATGCCAAACCTCAAGCTCGAAAAAATCTGAAAGCCATTTCAGAGTAAGGGGTTAAAGCAGCTTAAAAGAAAAATGCTCTTTTTGTAAGCTTGATTATTCACGACACTGAAGCAAATAAGGTATCCTGAGTTCTCTGCATGAAAAACTTCACTGGGGAACCACAGCTTTATTAAATGTACTGAAAAATGTTGGTGTAGTATTGAGAAAAAAAAGAGAATTAGACATAAAAATGGTTTCAATCACATAGTAAAGAGTTCTGAACCTGATACAATGTACTTCAACATGAGATTGCAGAGCTGCTGAAACAACAAAACCAGGGCATACTTCATAGTCCAAATAGCAGTAAAAAATTTTAGAAACTAAATTATGTTAACAAAACTATATTCAGATATGCCAATTTCTACTAAAATAATAATGCAGAAGTGTGGTTCACTGTTTTGAAAATATTAGTGAAGAGATTTGATTTCTGAAACATAGTAAGTACATGAGAGAGAAACTTCTCTCTCTAGTTCTTTTAGACAAAATAAATTTCACGTCTCATTAATATTTCGAATCTCATAAATGATATTCTTTCCAAGATTAGGTACAGTACAATCTCTATTTGCTAGCCTACCTTTAATTATTGTGGAAATACTATTTTTCCCCCATAATTTCCTATTTGTCCTGCAAATTTTATGTTTATGCAAAATGTTAATTAAAACCTCTGATTAAGTGCACTGCAAACAGATTTGCGAACAAATTCAGACTAGGTGCATGCTGCTCACATTTACAGGCATTGCTCTCCTTGATAACTAACTATTTTGCTGAGCTGAACATTGTATCAAAGTTTTAAAGAAAAGAGATGAATCTGAAAATTTAGCATCTTTTATATCACGTATCTCTTCTTCAGGGCATAAAGGCATTTTTAATCCTTAGAATTCAGAAAAAACATTTGATCACAGTGCAAGACTTGTATTAGTAACAAAAACTGTGCATCAAAGAGACACTGGGAATACACAGAGGACACTCAGATTAACAACCAAAGCAGTGAGGGAAGAAGTCGGCATCGTGAAGCGCTGTCCTTGGAGAGGGAAAAGGCAGAGGCAGCCTGTTGCTCATTAGTGCTCCAGAAACAGCAAACAGGACAACAGAGACACAGGATTCGTGTGGTCTACATACAATCATCCGTCTGTAAAGTGAAATCCGGTACGATTGATACTTCTTGGGATCATCTGCATACAATTCCTCATAAAACTGTGAAAATAGGTACAGGATTGTTTTTCTCCTTCCCTTTGCGATACCGATACATCAGTAAGCACTATATGAGCACAAGCTGCTAACAAACAGGGTCAAGAATCTCCAGTTCTTACATGTGGGGCTCACTCCAGGTTCTTCTAAAGAGAAGCTGATGTCATTGGGTTGCAGAATGATCAGATCTTTCAAAAATGGCAAATGGTGTTACTGTTTAAGTCTAGAATATAACCTGCATGATAAATTTGGAAAGGACATTCTTCTACACTAATAAAGATGGGTATACAATGAATATTGAAATTCTAGTATTACACCTTGATAGGGATAGGAGTGGATAATAAACATATTCCCGATGTGGAATAGGCTCAGAGAGCTACAATACTAAGTAACAAGTCTATACTTAACAAGTAAAATTACATTCACTGTATTTGACAATAAAGAGAAATCCTCTGGGATGTAATTACATGACTGTGTTGTCTTG
>JAVCKT010030845.1:0-11108 GCA_032273925.1 Rhynchotus rufescens | reverse complement strand
TTTGATTTCCTTTCATCACTGCAGAAAGTAATAGTGTAGGAATGGAACAGCAGCAATATGGATTGCAAACATAATTTGAGTTTTTTGCTGCCTGCTTGGTCCACTACGTAATAATTCATCTCAGAAAGAAATATTAAGCTACCTCTGAAAATTGCCTGCTTAAAGAAACCCGTAATTTCTATAGACATTTAAGTAAACCAATATAAAGCCTGAATACTTACAGATTGTGGTGGTTACTGGGAAAGTAGGTTTGATTGAGATCTTATTGATCACATATATAGGCATCTGTATTATATAAGTCAATATACTTTATATTACATACATTGAGTATTTCTTTAAGAAATGCTTCATCTGTTTGTTTAATTGAAAAGAATTTTACTGTGCTATATACCCTTAGCTTTTATTGAATGGTGAACATTCGCTAGGATCTCATTTTTTTAACCTCTCTGTATGTTGTGACTGTGGCTGTTCTCATCAGTTATGACTCTCCTGAGTTTCTCTTCTACGTGGCCTTTCAAGGCTAAGATTACCTACCCATTTTTCTTAGTTTACCTTGATTCTCTGTGGATATACGAATGAAATTACAAAAAAAATCATGCTTTCCACAGGTATGAGGGAAAAATCGTTATGAGGCATTGATGGACTCTTTGGGAAAAAAAAAAAAGAAAAAATCTTATAAATGAAAAGGCAGTTAATAGCCAGTAGAAACCCAATAGAAAGTTAAGGGTCTTATCAGTAATTAAATTAATTTTCCAGAATAAACACACGTTGGCATAATATAGCATACTTCAGATTGTTCAAATTTAGAGCCTCAATAGTCTTTTGGTAAGTTAGCAATGTGCTAACCCTGGTACAAGAGATTCGTGCCTACCACACTCAAAATAAATTCTGTAAAATTCCAGAATTTTCTGCATTGTTTAGGCTAAAAGAATTGTGGTAAAGAAGTTCTCCTTATTATTGAAGTATTAAAAGTGATTTGACTTGGGGGGATATGAGTACCTTTTGAGGAAGAATCAAGGGCATCTCTTAAGGACATCTAATATTTCCTGCTCTGGAGGCAAGCAAGAAAGTACAAGGGCTTTATTCTGTCCTCTTTTACTCTATGGACTTTGCAGGAGCTCACTAGGGTTACAGAGAGGCTAGGCTCTGAGGTGTGGCAGTTCTGCTCAGTGTGATTGCAGGAAAATGTGAATGCATTGGCTTGAATCAGTTTTGTTGTCCAGTTGCTTTTGATGTAGCTCTAAGTGACTCTGAAGATGTTACTTCTTGTTGAATTAGTGCAGATGCTTGGTTTGAGCTTAAGGGCCGTGTTTCTCGCAACTGTAGTGTTAAATCATAACATCTTTAAAATCGCTGGAGTTTTTTACTGTAGACTTTGAGGATGCCTCAAGTTTCAGAAAAAGAATCATGAAAAAAGTATATGGACGAAATATCACCGTGAGTTCAAGAAAGCCTTAGTCACAACTAACTGGAATGCATATATATAGGGAGAGAATCAGAATATGCCTTTCCTTGTCTCTCAGCATTTGGTTATGACCACTTCCAGGGACAGATTGCTTGCCTGAGTCTGGTGAAGGAAGGAAGGAGGACGTTGCAAAGTTTTTTACTTATTACTTGTTTTGAAGACTGCAACTTGACCTTACAAGTGTATACACAGTCAAAGAGATTGGCTAGTTAAGATCTTGAACTGAAAAATTCATGAAACTTTCTGGACTTTTCAACGTTTCCTGAAGTCAGCACATTTCATAGTGTTATATATATGGTACATTTAATCCTGAATTCGAGATTTTACTTGGAGTCATTCACTGCAGAAAAAAAAAAAAATCTGACTGAAAGCAGAGTGATATTCAACCGTACCTTTACTAATTATTTATTTTGAAATAGGTAGTAAAAATGGTAGCTAATATTCTTACTAGCTCACAGCTAGTAGGTAGCTAACAGATTAACTCCATTGAAATTCCTGGAATGTCTCTAGCTATGTACTGAAGTTAGTGAGTTTATAGTTCTGTGATTAGTTTAAACCAGTTGAAATGTCAAAGCTATTAGGAGGAGCACTTTTGCCAGCCATTTCCCTGTGCATTGCATCCATTGTCTCCTCTGTGTTAGGTCTTATGTTCACATATCTGCACAGTGGCACAGGCCAAGAGGAATTAATTTTAATTAATTTGTATTAGTTGCATTAGTGTACATACATATATATATATTAGTATGAGTAGCATACACTTAACATTATACAAAACATGGAAGAGAAAATGGTCCTTGCTCCTCAGGATTGCAATGCAGATGATATTTTTACTTGCTTTTTTGTCTCCTTATTTATTTATTTTTTTACTTGGTGATATACCAAATGAAAAACAATTAGCAATATTTATCAGAAGAACTCTGAGTGCCCAAACAAGCAATTTGCATCACAGTCATGAAAACAAGAAGAAATTTCATTTCATGCCCCGTCATTAACAGACATCACCTCTATGAAGTTAAAAACATCAAAAATAAATATTTAATCACTGTGGCTGGATACATGCTCTTGGAATTATTCTACCCATTTCTCACATAAACTGAGAAAAGGGGAATTTGACAGCTTTATTTTCTTCATCAAAAATGGTAGAAAACAAGATGAGTAAAGCTGTCAAATTCCACTTTTCTGTGGAACACACACAAAGGTTGATTCATTCCTGGCATAGATGCTTATTTGCTGATGGCATGTGCTACCTTGCGATATTTTATTCAAAAAGGGAGCCTGTGCAACTAAATGAGATAGGAGGGCAGGATTCAGTTTCCTAAATGTAAGCAAATGTTGCCTTTAGGATGCTGTAGAGTATCTCATCAGCTACTTGAGAAAGGTGTGAGTATCTTGTAGGCTCTTTATATTCTGTGTAATGTATGTCAGCCTTCTGTGGATGTCCCTGTATGCAAGGTATCTATGTGTGGGCAAACAAATTCTGGCATAGATGCCTATGTTAGAATGATCTGATTTGCTTGTTAGAGTACTATATTGACTAGAGTATCTTTGAAAGTTTATTAGCTTGTATTTCAATGGCATCCAGAAGAAAAAAAGAAACCGAACTGGTATTTAGGATGCTTAGAAAAATAATTAAATAAATAAATGACAACAACAACAACAAAAAAAAAAACCAGACAATTACTGGCTGATTTTTCATGAGTTTCTACTAAATGCTGCCATTTATTAATAATAACAGCACTTTGAACAATGAGTCACAACACGATAAATAATATTTCATGTCTGTCAGTTTTTCTCAGTTCAGAGAAGTGAGCAGGAAAGAACACCACAGTATTCCTCATGTTGGCTTTTTCTTGTTACTGTGAAAAAACACATTTAAGGCTGATAGTCTGTGCCTTGAAAAGATTTCAGATAACTATGTTGTCTGTTGGGACCACTGCAGGTTTAGGGAAGAATTTTTCTTTTAGAGCTGCGTTTTGGCTGTAAATATATGATTCATTTCAAAGCTATAGAAGTAACTATGGCTCCAAAGTGGAATAGGTAGAGGAAAATTAACAGTTCTGGTTTCATTCACCTTGTACAATGTAATGTGCTGCCAGGTAAGAAGTAGAGCACACAAAATGCAGGTGTAACCCACTATATGCTACTACAAGATCTCCTTTCTAAAAGGAATACAACAACAACAACAATCTCTGTTCCTTTTGAGAGCATCTGCGATCAGAGATAAAATGATATTGTTTGTTCCAGTGAAAATGTTTATACTACGTAGGAAACAAAGCATTCACTGTAATTACTTCCTTCATAGGGTGCATTTTATGTCTGGTGTAACTCCAGTTTTTGATTTAGAGCAGTGTAAAGTGCAAGAGAATTAAATCTCAGCCCTCTGCAGTTCTGGGTGTAAGACTAATTGGTGTCTCAGAGCATGGGTGTAAATATCACAGAAAACAATATGTTATTAAGAACTTATAAGGCACAGTAAAAATCTTCCATTTTTGTCCAGCTGTAACGTAAAACTCTTAGGGCAATACTATGTAAACAGTTTGCTGTTGAACTGCTCCATGGCATAGAATCTAAACACAAACCCTCAATTCTCCTACTCAGGCACCCTTTAAATTAACATGTCTTAGTTAAATACCTTTCCAAGACATACATGACAGTTCTGATCAACCACAGAGCTGTGATTTCTAGACTTGATATGTACGGTAGGACACTAGTCTCATAAATAAAATGTCAGGAATCATAATGTCTTGACCTCAAGACATGGTCTTAACTGCACATATTCAAGCATATCTCCTAAATGTCAGATTGAGTCTCATAAATAGATTTTTTTCTCATTTATGTAACATCATTTTTTTTTTAACAAATGATAGTTTGTTTACACTTCGCCATATTGATTGCCAATAATCAGCCACAGATTGTATATTATTTCTATACACTTAATTAGTTTGTACCACTGTCTCGGAAATAACAAAAGAATATCTAAGTGATCCATATTAAAAACAGAAGCATAAAATTAAGCTCCTTCAGGTACGATAACATGGATATATTTAGATACATACTGTGACTTGAACTGGTAAAGCAGCACTATTTCTCCTCCCAAGTATGCAAGGGAATGCAGGCTGTAGAAATAATACCTTGTGCCTTTCCAGAACTCACATATGGGAAGCATGTAACACTGTCAGCTCTGTTCACTTGGATGGTTTGTTCTGTTTGAAATGCCTGAAGTCATTCTTTTTAGATTTACTACCAGCCCAAACAGACAGAAGTCCTTGTAGGAGTCATGTACCATGCCTGTTGAATCTCTGTGGGCTTATATGCTTCAAAGTTCTCGTATAGCGTCCATGACTAGGCAACTGAGTTGTGCCTACAGACTCCTTTTTTTTTTTTTTTTTTTTTGTACTAATCGTATATCTGTTGCCTATCTCACATTTAGGTAACTGCATTGTACTCACCTGAAGGTTGGTTCCTAAATCTGGAGCTTAATCTTACCAGAAATGGGTACATGAAGGAACCTTGACATCCATTTTTGAAGACAGATTCAAACTGAGAGTGGATGTGTTGAACACATCTGATGAAATCCTACATTTCTTTTTCTCTTATTTCACAGAGATAGATAAACACACACCTGCTCACTTCAATAGTTTCATCTTCCTCATGTGTATAGAAAGGAAGAGATGATATGTAGGCATTCTAATACTTCAGCAGGTTAGAATGGACCAAGAGAAGTCTTTGTTTATGGCTATGTGCTGTAGCAGGATTCCCACATCAGACCCATTACTGAATTCATGTCACCTAATGAATCACTTCATGAGTTCACTTCTAAACTTTATGTTGGTTGCATCAAGGCTATTAGGGCAATAACAGACTTTACTGGCCCTGCTCCCCCAGGACTTTCCCCCACTTCTGTCCAGGACCAGGATCCCTTTTCACCCAAGCCCGGGACCATCAGTCGCAGTGGCACCATAGTGATGCTGATCTTCAGCTCTGTGATAGTCCTGCTCTTACTCAGCCATGTGCCCCACTGACTCCAGCTTCTGACTTGTGGGCAGCTAACAGCCTAGCCCCCCTATCAGCCTGTCCTTGCAGAAGTGACCAACAGCAGGGCTATTCCATCCTCCTTGCTGACTGCAGCCTGCCCTGCTCTGTTTTCTAGGGCAATGAGTCAAGCATCGTCTGATGAAGTTCATGTTGAGAATCCCACATGGATCTTGGAGCCTTGTCCTAAAAGAGACTGTGCTCTGATGAGCTGTGCTTTCCTAATGTCTCCTGAAGTAAGGTAGAATTAGAAAAGAATTTGGAATCCTCCTGTGACTTCACATAACTTTATTTTCTGCTAAACTCTTCAATAATCTGCAAGAGGAAAGCAAATAAGGGCGTTTTATATCCTTAGTGAGAACAGAGTGCAGTTTTAAAGAAAAGAGGACTTGCAATAATAGTTTGGAAAATTTGCCTAGTTTTGGTCCTGTCATTCCAAATCCACACAATCTATGTAAAATGACTAGACTTAAAAGAATCTGTTTTAATCTGGTTTTATTTCCTTTTGGCTCCTAATTACATGAGCCTCAAATTTTATAAATTATATTTTCAAATGTTAGGGTAAATAAAGTTCCCTGTGCACTTGATGACAGGCAAATATTCTCAAATGCTTCAGTAAAAGTCAACCTGCAATTATCTAGACACCAATATGGGAAAGGATTCCTCAGGGGCATGCAAACTACGCCTTACAGAGAAGCTTTAAATGATCATAAAAATCACTGTTGGATAGCATCTGTTTTATTAACTAATTTAAACAAAATTATGAATTGTCCGAGAATAGCAATTTCCCTGATTCTTGACTTGTCTGTGAAATAAATGACTTTTGATAGTTAAAGATCCCTTAGGCAGAAAAAGCCAATATTAATCACAGTCCAGGAATCTTCTTCTACTACTTATTCTGATCTCAAAAAAAAAAAAAAAAAAAAAAGGCCCATCAGTCTTTGCAACCCCACCGACTCCTCAGCACAAACTAAACCTCAATCTTGGACATCATGATGCCACTTACTTCAAAAGTACAAGTGAGATCTGTACTAAAACATTCATGTTAATGCAGTTCCCAGCACTTATGCTCTGAGATTTCAGCAAGCAGTCCATATATCCATGTGATATCTAAGCAGGTAGCGTATAGCTCATTGAAGGCTGGCAAAACAGGAAGCAGGAATGATATAGAAAAAAACTGCCAACAGAAAGCCTGAAGGCTTTTGTTGATTGCAGTGGATCTATGTGACACATTTCAGGAATTGTTGCTAGTTTCCTAAGCAATGATCTCTCTCTTGGACTTGGAAAGAAATACATATATTAAGCTATCCTTTAGATTTATGTTGTTTATTTATTGATATTTAGGTACTAATCAAAGAAAAACTTGGAGAATTTCTTCAAAAAGGAAAAAAAACCCTTTTGTTTTAATGGAAATTATTTACATGGAGAACTTAGACTGCGGGAGCTGAACTCTGGCCCGAGTCTCCATTCAGTTTATATGATATGCCTAAATTTACAGAGAAGAAATCTGAGAGCCAGCACTTGAGAAAAGTTTTCTATTTAAGCCACTGAACTTGCAAGATGGACATTCTTACTGTTTCTTTTACAGTAATTCTCCTCTGTGTTAACAGAGACCTCTTGGAATCATTAGTAAATTTCATTTGCATAGATATATTTCTCATGTCAAAGAAATGAATCCTAAAAACTATCATTGAAACCTCCGCTGGTACACTGTACAGTTATGTTTTCTGTTTTGGCACTGGCCATGGGTTCTTCATCAGTTTGGATGTGTTTCAGGTTTTGTACCCATCCTTATTCCCACGTTTACCTACTAGATCTTTGGTTGGCATCATATGAAATACTTTATTTAAAGTATAGATAGAGGAACTTCAGTGCATTTCAGTTAGCTAGAAAATTGGTGATCCTTCTGATAACTGATGACACAGTCTCTTATAAACTAATACTTGCAAATATACTCGCAAACTACTGCAATCAGGTTACTGTTACAAGTTTATAATGACTCTTATCACTCTCCCTTGATGTTAAATGAAGATATTATGTTCTTATTCAGATGTATTATTGCATGATGATTATTCCCTTAACATAGTTATTTACTGCAAAGTAGTGATTTCAGCATTGTCATCCACAATTTGGATATCAGCAAAATAAATCCATATTTCCGCTTCTATTATAATCAATGCTTTATTACAAGCATACATACAAATATATTTTTTTAGATTATTACTGAATTAAACCTAACAACCAACTTGAGACTCTCCATTGCAGCAAATAAAATTCATGTTTTTGTCTTACAGTTTTACCTCTGAATTAACGTCTGACATAAGGATTCGGTGACATAGTGGGTATTATGGGCCTTTTTGAACAGTAGAGCATTCTGCTTTAACAGCTCCCCTCACACAAATTAGTTCAGAATGTAAATAGATATATATTACCACCGATAATTTTTGTTTTCTTTAAATAGAAATTTGGCTACCGTTACTGCATAGTATGTTCTCAAACTAAGTTTTTTTTTGTGCAAAGTAATCAATTTGATTCTGTATCTTTATCTAATCAACATGGCTGTTGTATTGAAGCTATTTCAAGCAACTAAAGTTAGGACAGAGAGATAATTGTATTCATACATTCATAAAGGTTAAGGGCAAAAGGGATTATTAGATCATTTTATCAAGCCTAAAATATATTACTGGCCATTAAAGTTCAACCAGTGTGATATCTTTGAGAAATTGAGCTGTGAAGATCAGCAATTACTGTTATTTTTATTATTGATCATGTATGCAATAGCACTGCCTAAAGGCTAAAGAAGAAAAGAATTAAATTGAGATAAGCATTGCTTAACATAAATTAGTTCATAATCTGTACATAGAAGGGTCTAGATAAGGAGGATTTGGAGACTACAGTCTAGATAAGGAGGACTTGGAGTGGCAAAAAAGAAATGTAAAGCGCTCTGAAGGTGATGTTATGATGGCAACAACCCCTATATTATTTGCAGTACTTAACTCCTAGTTCATTATTTAGTTCCTAGAGGGTTGGGTTATATGGAAAATAATGTTAAACCTAAAAAGACAGGACAATAGCAGCAAAAGGAATGTAGGACTTGTAAGGTATGTAAATATATTAAAGAGATATGTTGTCTCTTTGAATTTTTCCTCAGTGACTACATGAACTGACTGTTTAGGAAGCGCGGGCCCTTCCCTTTGGACTATAAAGTCCAAAAACTTTATAGTTTCCCATACACTAGTTTCCTAGGCTGCAACAGCTGTCTGGAGAGGTCATGATTTGCAAAGAGAAAGGAAGGGTCCCTTTCTATGCAAGGCTTTGAATATTAAACTGTAAATTGGATTCTGTATTCAATGGGAAGGCACTAAACATGGCAGAGCAAGAGGTGATGTGCTCAGAGACCTATGTGTTAGTGAGAAGATAGGTTGCTGTGTTTTGAAACTTAGCCTTTTGGAGTGCCTGTTTGGCTTCATTCTCAGATATAATGAGATGCAATAGAGTCTGGAGGTCAAGAATGTATCACTTTTCTCTTGAAAAAAAATATTTGTAATATTTTGTGTTTACTTCACATTTAAGCTAATATAAATGAGATCAGAATGTGTCCCTCTTTACATTTTCTTTTTTTTTTTTTTAACAAGTCAAATCATTAATAACTAAAACAAAAAGCTGGACTTTGATTCTGGCTGTGGTTAGGTTTGGTTTCTGGAAAGAATTCTGAAGTCTTGTTGTATTTATCCTAGCATTTGCCGCCGTTAGTGACATTGAATTAAAGTAGGTGAAAAGCTTATGTGAAAGAAAAAAATACTCAGTGCAGGAGGAAATGGAAATATCACAAAAGTCAGAAATTGTGCATATCAGTGTCAGTGTCACTTATTGACAGTTTGCAGCTAAGACACTTGTAGAAAATTATTACCTTTACAGCAAATACCTACTTGTGAATACAAATGCCTATTTTAAAAATATTCTTTCAGTTTTCTTTTCTTCTTTTATATTTTCACTTTGAAACCAACCATCTATGATATTGTTTGTTGTTTTTGTTATTAATGCTTTGAAAAATATTTTAAATGCTTATTTCAAGGGACTTTTATTGAAACTTTAAACCAATTAATTCAAATAATAAATGGGGAAAAAGAATTATTGCTGATGAGCAGCTGATTTTCCATTTCTCTTGCACAAATTCTGTCTTAAACTGGTACAGATTGGGAGTTCAATCACTTACAAGTCATTTAAAATTATAATCAGATCCAGATATATCTTTGTTTTCAGATTAGATGAGCACAGATAGACATCAGTTAAATTCATGAAAATAGAAAAGAAATGGTGAAATATCCCTCTTACATTTCACAGTGAGACAGTTCACAGGAGTGAAAACATTAGACAAGTTGCCCTTCTATCTTAAACAGACAACTACAGATAAACATTAGCACAGGATTTGATTCAGTATATATCGGAAGTACAACATTACAACAGAAACCCTTTTTTTTGTTAGTTTTGTTAGAAAATAGACTATTTTCTAGATTCTTAAACATGCTGAAAGACATACAATATATAGACAAAATGCAGTTTACTACATTGTGTAGTCTAATACATATTGTTGCTTTAAAGTATATTATAGTTGGGACTCAGTTTTGGTGCTATAATGACATGGTAGTACGATAAAATACCAAGTTGACATGCAGAGACAGTACTGAAGAGCCTTGATGGAACAGGTTTTAGATTTAGTAAGTCAGATTTCCACTAAAATGTTTAGAGTTGAGGTTTACAATGGGAATTTAGTGGGCTTGGTAGTGACACATCCAATAATGAGGGACCCTGCAAGATGTTTTCAGAATCATTATTAAAGTTTCTTTACCTTGTGATTACCTGTCTTTTTACTGCGGCAGGAAGTAAGGAAAACAGAACTCCCACATGGGATTTACCTACATGACTGTCACAGTCTTGAAGACTTAACTGCAAAATTGCTTCCACAAAACTGATGGAGGGAATGGTTTGGCTGTCTTAGGCTGGTAAAAACTCTATTAGTGAACGATTTTTATGCCTAACTTCTGCCAGCAATTCTAAGACAGAAATTTGCCAGTCCTTCAATATACATAAGAGCAGTAATACTAAGAAAGAACTATACTATACTGGGCAGGGCACCACTTTGGTCTTTGCTTCAATCTACATATCTTTAAAATGAGGAGAATAGTTTCTTTTTTAGAATGTTCACATCTTTATGAATTGGCTTGTTTTTACTAGAAATGCTAGGTATTAAAACACCTATTTTGAATGAATAATACTATTTTTGCTTATATTATCAAAATTAATTAAGCAGAATTTTCTAAATTCTTTTTTTTTTTTTTTTTTGGCAGTTATTACTATAAAAAAAGTGTTTTTTTTTCAAGTCAATGAAACACAAAAGAAGTTCCAGCAGCAGTGGCAGCAGCAATCCCAGCACAGACTCAGATAATTGTGACACATCCTGGTACTTTTAAGTGAGGTATCAGTCAAACACAAGACTAGTTCACTTCATCAAAATTGCAAGATCGAAATGTCTCTTGCCAATCATTTTTTCAAAAAGGCAGATAAATCAAAAAAAAAAAAGAAAAAAAGAATATTTTTCATTTGAAGCAAC
>JAVCKT010030843.1:12469-22907 GCA_032273925.1 Rhynchotus rufescens | reverse complement strand
AAAATTTCTTTGAGTAAATGTTAAAGCATAGGAATATTTCAGAATTATTTTATCTGTTTCTGAGGAAAAAATAGACTTTGGTTTGTAATCTATGAACTAAGCTTTCTGCAAAACTGCGTGCTTGTGAGTTATCTTGTAACAGATCATGTAGACCATATGTTATGTGCAATAAGGGTTAATTTTTCAGTTCCTGGTAGTTTCAGGACACACTTCAACCCCTTATCAGTTTCCAATGTACGAAACCTGCTCGCTTCATGCTACTTTTGAGTGCTCAGCAGCAGGGACTAGATGAAGTTGATTCCACTCTTTCTCTGAACATGGCACATATGGGAGAGCCATAAGGCTCAAAAGAAGTAGTTGTAGGCATTCCTGCATTTCCTACAGGATATTTTCTTTCTGTTTCTATCAAGATATGGCCAACAGCCCAGCAGTAAATATTGCTGCATGCACAAATTTAACTGAATACATCAGGAAGTTAGCAGCCTTAAATGGACTTGGATTCAGACTGGTATTTTTGTTGGACATAACCTGTTTTGGGTTCTACAATTATTTTATTTGTTTGTTTATTTTTCTTTTTTAATCTTAATGTATTGAGCCTCAGTCAGTTCCTTCCTCTCTGAAAGAGATCTACAATTCTGCAGGTAAAAAAGATACAGAGATTGCCCTTTCCTAAGCCTGTTTCTTCAATGAATGTGTTGCCCATTGAAATGTAACTAGATACATCTTGAGATTATTCTATATCGCATCATGAGACCTGAGCCTGATGTCAGATGCCTTTGGATTTCATTTTTTGGTATTGAATCTCTTCAGACATTTCCAGTTTTTGTATATTAGGAGACATGTCATTATAAATTAAATTATCTCATGTGATAATTCCAACTCCAAATAGTTTATATTTTCTTGCCTATAGAATTCTTAAAATCCTGCCTTTTATGGAGAATTTAGATTTCTGCAACCCTGAATAAGACCTAAAATAGTGGTGGGGCTGGTGGTAGCAGGGAGGAAATGCATTCAGTTTCAAGAAGTTGCTCATGCTGCTGAAAATAATGGAGAAGAGTCTCTAGTTCACTATAGTCTTTGACTACTGAATTCATTAATCCTTTTCTATGGCCGAGTTTCCTCTCTAGCTGAAAATTGTTTGGCCTCTGGGAATCAGAATCAAGGACTCTACTCTTGACAAGAGAAGAATTTAACTTGGCCAGCCAAGTTAAATGCACTATCTCAGCTATCTCAGACACTGATGAACTGTCCCATTTTGGGACTATATAATGACAAAATACTCCAGGTTCATAATATTGCCTTTAAATATAGTATAGTACAGGCTAAAACTTTTAATAGACAATATCTAATTTGTTCCTTAAAAGACATAATCTGGCCTTTTTCTTTCTTGCTATAACATATATTTCCTCTGTTTAAAATGGGTTGAAAAGGCTCCTGCATTGCAACAATAAGTCTGTAAGCAGCAGAACTAATTGGATTGAATTGATCACATTAAAGGTAGTTTAGAAAAAGTGCTCAATATTATCATTTTCAATTGAATATATGAATAGGCATTTAACAAGATAACCACTTTTTACTAAAGGAAAAAGTAGTTTTATAACACAAGTCATTTAGCCTTTTCTTCTGTGTTGTGATTATAAATGAAGAATCTAACAATAACCCTCAATAAAAATCTGGAAAAAAATGAAATGCAATAATGGAATGTCAATTTAGGACCCTACCATGTGACACATTTAATCCTTATTGGTTTTGGGCTGTTGTGCAAACACTTCAAACTTAGTAAAAACTTATTTCCTATAGATTTGTGATGCCTGGTGACAAATATACTCTACTGTGCAATAAAGGACTCATGTTTTCCCTTGTGAAAACTGTAGGAGGATCTTTAATCTATAGCAGTTGTGCTTTTCCATAAAATACTTAGGTACAGAATATTTTTGAAATGTCTGTCTATTAGTTGTGGCTGCAACTGGCCAAAGAATCACAGACTCTTTAATGGCTAGGGGAGTAAATATGTCCATAATTCTTATGAAACTGGCTGGAAGAAATGACTGCCAAAAAATACAGTGGGTCATGCAAGTATGAGATGAAGCTTGTGCCAGTGTCAATTACTACATAAATTTAGTGTTATGATTCACACTGACACATTTTATACTTGTGCTGGTGATTTTCACTGACATTTAACTCAAATGTGTAGCTCCACAGTGGCAAAGAAACGTTGTGTGTGAAGAATAGTGAAATCCAGATTATTTTTTAATACTGGGTGATAAGTCTGAACTACTTATTTTACTGTGAAGGATTTGGCACAATCCAACTCTATGTGATAAATCTATCCTGGACAAAATCCATCACTGAGCTAAATTCCTCTGTACTTTCATCTCAAAGTTTTATTTATGAGCATAATTTGATCAATGATTTGAATAGGGAGCTTTATACTTCTGTTATGCAAAAAGTCAGAACATGATTTTCACTGTGTGTGATGCATGTGAGGAACTAACATCAAATTCTATTATCTGTTACATAAATACACCTCTACTCACTGAAATGCATAAGTGTAAATTTACTTTGCAGTTTCATTTTATATCAGGTATTCATTTTATATCACTGATGCCAAAAGAAGCTATTCTGCTCTCTTCTAATCATCCAATCTCGTTGTCATTGCATTGGATCTTGTAATTAGAGGATTATAGGATAGGACTGAAGTATGTTCAAGTTCCTTTAATCTATGTTTCTTTGTTTGCTTTTGTCTGCAGTTTCCTTTCTGTCATATAAACCAGCTTAAACAGCCTATGTAGGTTCAGGACCTACTATGGTCCTGAATTTTGGTACCTACTATGGTACTATGATACCTACTATTCAGGACCTACTATGGTCCCGAATTTTGCTTTCTGCCTTTCCAGCAACACTTCTCAATACTAAGATGAAAGGAACAGGCAACTGACAGAAAGAAATTAAGGATTAATTCTTTCTGTCCATGTTTCAGGAAGATAAAAGAAAAGGAAAGATAGACTAGGGCATACATCTCCCTCTTAACTTGCCTAAACTTAAGGGAGTATTAATTCTTCTCTCTGAACTATACCATGTTACCAGCTTGTCCTGTCAGACATTGATGGCTTTGTGGGATGTGTCTGTCTGCGTGTGGCTCTGTCCATCTGGAAAAAGCTGTCATAAAAGTTCTAGAAAGGCAGATCTACAGATAAGTAAGCTTACACATAATAAAGCAAGAATTGTCTGAGGCAACAGGTTTTGGCGACTGAGTGATAAAGGAAGAGTCATGAACTTCTGAGACAGAATCTCCAGAAATCATTCAAATCTCCTTCTATTTTAACACTGTAGGCAAATGTAACCCAGAACAATCTGGTTTTAAAGGAATAGAGGAGTAATTGCAAGCACCAGTAGAAGTAATATTCTCCATACAGGGATTTTACTCCTAGAATCCCAAGGCATTTTGTGTATGATTCATCTTTCATACTGAGGAGGAAGCAGAAAGATGAGAGATAATGTGGCTCAGGATCAATCTAATATTTAGGTTAATAAGAACAGGGTTAAGAAGGTCCTGCAGTATGTCTGCCCAGTTCTTATCTTCTTCTGAGCATCCTTAATAGAGATTATATGGTGTTAGGTGGACACCATGTTGAATAATAAAAGCCCTTGGAAAGAGAGTGGTCACAGTCTCTAAGGCTTGATATGAATGCTCATGCAACAAATGAAAAAAAAAAAAAAAAAAGAAGTAGAAGGGAGCTTAAGAACAAGTAAGCAATGGAACATTGAGCAGAGTATCCCTTAGCAGCACATTACTGGCATTAGGATTGTCTAAGGTTAAGGTTATGATATGAGGTATGATAAGAAGTTCCAGAAGTAGATAGGAACTTCACAATTAATTTCCTTCATCATAGCTGCATTGTAAGGAGGTTAAGGAGACAAATCAATTGATTTTCTGGGAGAATTTGTGAATAAAAAGATACAGAAAGAAGTTCAGTCAGGATATCAAGAGGAGCTGGAAGAAGACAGCAATCTGGTACAATGAAAATCAATATGAGGATTTTCTTCTTTTACAAAATTAATTTACTAGGAAAGTGGAATAAACAAGCCTATTTTCACTGGTTCATGGAGAAATTTTCCAGAATGAAAAAGTACTTAAGCGGGATTTTTTTCGCGCCTTTTTGGTAATACGCTATCTTTAAAAGGGTCACAAAGCTGTGGAAATCAAGAATGTGAGTGATGTGTTCAAGAAGCAGCATGGAGCTATCCAGCAGTAGGATACTTATCTTTCTTTGGAGATATGTGAGGGCTACCTGGGGAGCAGTGATTAGTTAGACTTCATAGTTAGTTAGACTGGGAAGCGGGGGCAAATGAAGATCTCCTCAGAAGAAAATTACTTGCCAGTCATAGTCAAAAACAAGCACTACAGTGCACTTTGCAGGTCACATGAGAGGCCATGTTCTCTGCTAATCAGGAGACTCAGAATAGATCGTCTTATCTTCCTGGTCTCCTACTCCTGTTGTAGTACAAATCATGGGCGTGCTCAAAGCCTCTAACTGCTTTCTAAATACAGATGAAACCATCACCATGTGGCTGAATCTCCTACTAAAAAGAAGCCCTGGATGGAAATTTTTCTTTCTGGCAAGCTCTCATTTGCTGACATTTGATAGAAAATGCAGTATGTGATGATGCTTATATCTTTTTTTAGGACACCTCTGTAATAAGAACTTGAGCACTTGAAGTTGCAAATCCTCAGGGAAATAAGTCTGCAGAATGTCAAATTACCAGAAGCAAAGCCACATATGAATATTTCCATAGTTCAGGCTTCATTCATCAAGGAAACTTAACAGGATAAGTCAAAGTAACCTATTTATAGTTATGTAAATATTTAAGCAGTCAATAAAACAATCACGAGTCAGTAAATACATTATTACTATTATTATTGTTATTATATAATTATTATATTGCATTACATTTTGCTTTTCTAACTCCAACCTGGCTATAGTATTTAGTAAAATTATACTGCTTTTTTTTTAGTTTTGAATTAATGATTTGAGAGTAAGAACAAACTTGTTTGCAATTCACTGATACTGCAACAATGGGGATCTGTGTTGTTTAGCTTGCATGTAAAACAAAACGTGATGCTCTAGTTTTTGATTCATTCTCCTGGTTCTAAAGTAGCTTTCTAGGGAAGGCGGATTACTTATAAAATGTATTTCTTTTCTTTCTTAAAAAAAAAAAAAATTCACACCTTATATTTGCTGCACAGAGAATTTCAAGCTTTTGTACATACACATTCTGTGCTGTGAATAAAGCCCTCAGTAGAATACTAGTTTCCTAGCTATTGTTATGTCAGACATGTGAATCTCTGACACACTTTGGGAAAAACAGTTGTATAATTTTGTACAGAAAAAGTCTTCAGGGATATTTCACATAAAGGGATTTTTTTCAGTGACTATGATATGAGTCAAAATCTCAGACTTGTTACCATAGCTATTCTTGACTGCTACTGCTGATATTTTCTATACATATAAAATGTACTTTCCTTCAGAATTCAGGGATGAATTCCTATAGAAAGCTTCAATAAATGATAGAAATACATTTCCTCTCTTTACATATAATTATGTTAAATAAGGATCTTCAATTTTAAACTAATCACACTCTTCATTTTAGTACAGAAAATATGCTTAAGAAAGGATAGATGATATCATCAGTTGGACTACTGCACTGTAACTTGGGATAAAAATTGGGATTTCAGAAGATGTCTATCATTTATTGAAAAAGCAGGTATGTGTGGAGACGCATTCTATTAAAAACTGCTGTAGATAGCATTAGTCTATGCTTGCAGTGAACTCAAGATTTTTTGCTGCCACTCCCACATCCACAAAGCACAGGCAAGGCAGGATATGTAGAGATTTCACTGATTGGCTAGAAAGTGGAGCCTGTGTAGCCAGGAGAGATTACAGTTTCCCAAATGGCTTGTTTTGTAAGTTGTTCCATAAAACCGTTGCTTATCAAAAGCTTAAAATTTGTAGATTTCAGGATAAAATACCTACAGCATGAACAAGAAAAAAACCTTGAGCATTCAAAAAAAATTAGCTTTAATTTTTGCAAGAGAGTAGGATAGAAATAAATTTGTTATAACATATGCAAGTAACCATTGAGTTTCTTAATATTGTCCCTGAGGTTCCCACTGCAGAGATTTATTTTGAAAGGTTACAGTGCTTATTGTTCAACAGATTTCTGAAGGAGCTTCCCCAGGTACTCAGTGTAAGCAAATATGAGTGCAAATGTGCATTTTACAATGTGTGCTAATATCTCTCTCCTGGTCTCTGCCAATGTCTTCAACAAAATGTAAAACTCATCTATTATGCAAATGCAATAGCCAAGAGTTAAGCAAGAAGATTTGCTTTCTGTTGAATTTTGTAGAAACCTTTCATTAAATTATAGCAGTTTTTCCACCTTTAAATTAAAAAATAATAAAAAAATAAATAAAAACAAACAGAGGAAGAAAAAAAATCCTTGTTGGAAAATATGTTGATTGCAATTGTTAAAGGAGGGAGGTAGTAAGTGTTTCATGAAGCTTCAGGAAAAAATGGCACTCCATTGATAAATGAGAAGTTTTTCCTGAGATATATCTGTTTCTTTGACTTTTCTCTTCATTTAACAGAAATCTGCCCATGATGTGAGATGGGCTGGTGAGGCTTTTGAAACTCAACCAGGCTTGCTTTTTTCTGCATTGCTTTAGAGCACTAAAGTGAGCTCACCATTTCCTCTGCCCACTTTCCCCCACATTCCTGGGTTATCCAATAATGTTTTTGACATCCGGCCAATTTCATCCATCCTTAAGAAGGCTGGAGAAAATTAGGTTCCTGAAAGTACGGTGAAAAGCAATGACAATATGACACTTTTATGAAACTGCTGCCATACACTTTTGAGTATATCCTGCTTTTGAGGAAGCTTTATCTGATTTAGTGCAAGACAAAATAAAAATGCTTCAGACTCTGATTCTTAAATTGCTCAAGAAGATATCTGTACATATCTCTACAATTGTGTTGTCTGCTCCTCCTCATATTCTCAAATTAGAGATGGTAATCTCCTAGGATTAAGCAATGCTGTTAGCAAGAACAGAATTGGGGCCCTAATTTGTTTTTACATCAAATAAAAAGATCTTGTTCACAAAGGCTCTGTTGTGCCCAAAGTGACTCTGGGCAACAGGCACAGAACCAATGCGTCCTACACCCAGTTTAAATTACTCTTTAAGACAAAATATGATGAGCACCCAGCAGTCTGCTTGGCAACAGGACCATTTATTTCCAACTTCATAAAACAACAACAAAAAAAGGCTGCTAATATCAAAAGCTAATTACAGCGCCTCCTTCTCTCAACAGACACATAAAAGAAGCTGTGAAGTGCAGAAGGGATTGACTGCAGCAGTGGCAGATTGAGGCTCTTCTTGTTAAATTAAATCTGGCTGAAGATTTAATGTGGTAGAGTGGACAGCAGTGATAATGGGTAGTGTTTCTTTAGTGTGTCTGTGTATAAATTAACTACCTTTAAGTGCTATTTGGACAATAAAGCTTCAGCAGTTTTGCTTCTAGTTCCACATATGCTGCAGTAATTACAAGCATAACTTTATTTATTGCTGGCAGTAAAAGTATGAATAAATGATGTCTCATTGCCTTGGTCGTGTTTTCTCTTTGGCCTTTTCTCTCCTTCTGTTATGTCTGAAGTCATGTCCTCTGCTCTGGTAATGCTATGAAACATGCAGTTGGCAGATGTCTTGCTGTGTGACATATTTCCCTTTCAATCAGCTCTTTAAATGTTTAGCCTAGCTATTTTCTGAAAGAGAAGTGTAACTGTGACAGAAAAATAGAAAGCCTGTAGTGTTCCTGCAATGCATTGGTGCTATGTCACAGCCTAAGTTATTTCCAGCCAATTTAAAACATTGCTGACTATTACCTCTTTGTTACTTTATCGGGCTCCCCTTTCAACTCATACTACCAGGCCATCAGTACTGAAACTTATTTGGCTGTGGCGCTTTTGCTCAGTGGCTAAATTAATTTTTCTCTCCCTAATTCTTGTTTTCCATTCCATTACAAAGTATTTCCAGGATTCCCACATGAGTAATGAATCACTATTTTTAGACAACTATGTAAAAACATCTTGTTATTCTCACAACTTGAAAAAAAATGTGTTCCAAAAATAACAATATCAAAAGGAAGAAAAAGCAAACAAATAGTAACAGGTAAATAGATGGTGTCTTCCTAATTTTGCATGCAAAATTTGCAATTTTTATGCTTGTGGTGACTGGAAATTTGTTTTTGGTTTATTAAAGATTCTCATTATTAGTTTGTTAAAGATTTCCATATTTAAGAAGCATGTTAGGCTAGTATTTAAAAATAAATGAATTTTGACTTGAATAGACATAATATAGAAAAAGGATACTGAAACACTAGTAAAGTTAAAAAGTATTTTCCTTTTGAATATTCATGTGATATAAAAATTAGATAAAGATATTCCTATTACAGAGAGTTTTATTATTTATTTTGTGCATGTATTATATTTTTTGCTTTAAATCTCAGTTTCCAAAATCAGGGTTTACAGAAACCCCCTAATGCATTTTGGCAGCAGAACAGGCCTGATTTCAGACATCTCCTATATTCACAGCAGTAAGTAAGATTATTTTCTATAAAAACAAATAAAGGAGCCTAAACATTGTTTTATATTTAGATGTTCAAGCAATAGCTGATTGACGCTATGTCAAGCTGATTGATGCATTTGCAAGAAATTTCTTCATATAGGCTAGTTTGGTTTATTTCTCCCTAGTGAAAGAATGCTTTACACTGACGAAGTTCTATGGAAACCACTGAGAAAGGACAAAATGCTCTCTGCTCCTCTGTTATCTCTTCCTTCTCATCTTTTCAGCTTGCCTTGTTTTAAGTTCATTGAAATCATGACTGCCTTTTCTTCTTTCTACAAACCTCAACCTACCATTTCCCTCACATTAGGCACTAAGATACTATGAAGAATAATAGGCAATACTTTCTTGAAAGTGGTATACAGTCTTCAGTTACACTTAAATTGGCCTTAGGAGCCTGTAGGAAAAAACAGTCCTGCAGTGAGTTTTAATTTGAGTTTGTAGAGTGAGAAAGGTGTGGAGTATACCAGAACATCTGTTTGATACAATCAGTTAGCTAGCAAATGAAACTTCATAGCTTAGACAAGTTATTCTTTAAAAGATACTTACACTTTTATCAAGACACATCAGGTTGTGCTTTGCACTACTTATGAAAGGTGGTGCTCGAAAATTAATTAGCCTCTGATCCCTCTTGTTCTTTTCAAAATGAGCTTACAGTGAATAGAAATGATTAGCACAAGTACTAAAGGTCAGTGACCTCAGTAATCTTGCAGTTTCCAGTGATAAATTATTTTCTTTTACCTTGTTCCATCAAGTGTTTACAACTTTGTAATTAGAAGTGATGAAGCTTGAATCTGACAAGAAAATTTACCTCATTCCAAGATTTTGCTCAGGTGTTTTAAGATCGAGCTGTAAATTGTAATATTGCGGTCTGAGGTCTCAAGCCTCTTGGAAAAGTAATTTGGTTCAGATTAATTCTTAATTGGTGATACCTACAATTTCTGATACTTATATTTTGTATAGACACTTTCACCTGGAAAAGTTTCCAAAAGCAAGACAGGTTTTGAATTTGTATAGGGCGAAATTTCATCAGAAGCTACCTATCTTTTATTAATAAAAGTGAAAGTCTTTCATTTTCACTCCTTTGGACAACTGAGGGGAAAAGATATTTATATATTTTTTTAATTTCAGTGGATAGCAGCTTAATCCACAGTACTTTCCAAATACTGTGACCAGCTTAGGGGCCACTCTGCAGAAAAGGCATTGGCCAACTGGAGTTCAGGAGAGGCCTCAAGAGCTTGGAGACAGGAGTGCTTGCCCACTGCAGAGAGGCTGAAGGAGCTGACCTTGTTCATCCTCGAGAAGCATCATCTGACAAACAGTCTTGCTTTGGTACTCCAACCTCCCATTCCACGATATCACTTGGTGGGACACACATGTCACTCACTATGCCAATATCTACCACTTTTGTAACTGACACCTCCCGGCCTCACATTCTTTGTTCTGTAAATGTCATACATGGGGTCACTGCAGACTTGAATGCCTGCGAAGCAATGATGACCACTGTGACTGCAACATTCTGAGACCTTTCTCCATTTCAGTAAGACCGTGGAAACTGTAGAACAGGGTGAAATCTTGCCTTTCTCTTTTTGTCTTTCTAGAAGTGATGATATGCAGAGATTTGTGGTTCAAGACAAAGAGCAGATTACATTAACACACTGAAACTTGAGAGAACATTTTTTTTTGCTTTTCTGTAGTTGGCACACATCACCTACAGTGAAAGGAAAATATCTTTTTGTCAGTCAACACAAAATATCA
>JAVCKT010030841.1:21167-32848 GCA_032273925.1 Rhynchotus rufescens | reverse complement strand
TGAATTTAAAGAATGATGTTTCTGATATTTCAATAGAAAATGATCTGTTCTTAAGTGTATTTTCTGTGAAGTATCTCTTGTTCGTTTGGTTGAACCAAACTGAGCTGCCCATAGAGTTAGAGTTGAAATTAAACTAGACTTTTTTTTTTTAATTCAAAATTTTCACACACGCTTTTTGCTTTAATGCAGAATATTTTTTGTTTCATCAACTCTAAAAGTATATACATGCATCTTTCTGGCATTGCTAGAATCAAAATGAAGCCATTAGAAAACGATTTTTAGATATGTGAATGTGGATACCCAAAATACCTCCGTAATTTTTTGATGCTTCTGTATTCAACAGCTTTTTTTTTCCTGATATTTCTTTTCACATATCAGATGTTGATTTAGCAATGCTCAGTAGTTAACATATTTTAGAAGTGAATTTAAGAACAGAGCTCATCTCAACTGCATCACGGACTTTGCCACCTAAGGGCAACATCTGCAACCTTATAAGCCTAGCCAAATTAAATGATTGCTTTAAGCATTTTGAAAAATAAATTGGAACATTTTTTCAACAACCTATTTTACTAAAATACTGCTTATTGTCAAATAATGAAGAGAAGAGAGAAAAGGAGATTCTCAGTTACAAAATATTATTGTCACAAATAGCTTTACCAGTTAGAATAAATATAATGTCGATGAAAATGACAGCAAAAATGCAGGGCCAACTGTCTCTCAAGACAGTGATGTTTTGACATGAGCCATTTTTACACAATAGTAGAGGTCAAGCATCAGAGCAGGCTGTATCTTGCAGTAACATACGGATGTGTCTTCATCCTATGAGATTCATGAAATGTGCAGTACAAAATTAGTAACTACAGACATTCTCTGTTTTGAAATCTAAAGTTACCATTTGGGATATAGAGTAACTATATGTGTTATACACAACAACTCTGTATTGGAAATGCATAGTTAAGACTGATCAGTCAAGTATTCATGAGATAGGAAGTGCTAGTGTTATATTATTATATTATTTCTATTTTCTTAACTTCCCATATGCGAATATACTTGGTTATTGATCCTAATTTCCTGATCTCTCTTTTCCAGGATTCTGACTTCTTAATAAATAAAGTATTCTTAATAAAGAGCGTCTAGTTAGGCAAGATACACAAGTTAAAAGGGTAGAATATAGTAAATGTACTTGACTACGTAAGCTAGCTTATTTAAGTTAAGCACACTAACCTCAAATAAATCTGATGTGCCTTATAGGACAGCTTAGACAGTTATACACATATGCACTTGGAGGAAAAAAAATAGATGTCTCAGTATCTACAATGAGCAATCCAGCCCAAATAGGGTTGGAAGCCCATCTCAAGGAGTGTGGCAGAATGCACCACTCTTCAGGTGACAGACCATCTCTCAATTTAAGGGTTTGTTGAGTTCAGATGTTTGCCTGACTGCAGATGACCATACAAGCCTACCCTGAAGTAGGTGTACATCTGCCTAGAAGAGGCAACTATATGAGCATGTGTGTGACACGCAGAAATAAGTTTCCATGACTTCCACATTAAAGGTATGGAAAGTGTAGAAAGTGTTTTATAAACTATTCAGACTGGATTGCCCTTTGATTAGCTGAATTTTATGTACCTAAATTAGGTGGAATTTAGGTAGATGAGGTCCTACCCAAGTTGTTTTTATATGGACATTAGCTTCCGCGTCAGCATCATGCAGCACAGCATCCTTGTCGTCTATTTCACGTATTGCAGTTTTGGCCTCCCCTCTCCTTAGACAGGGATGGCATCCCCATAGTTCCTTAGATCCCCTGTATTTTTATTTGAATCACTTTCTTTAAAAAATGTGTTTCTTTTGTGTACAGAAAACTACTGCGTGGAAGTCTGTAGTTCTGCTCTGTAAGCTGCTGAGCTGTTTCAGGGCTGAGCATCACAACACCTGTGCACTCCTGTGGGGCTTTGCTCTCTAGATTGAACAATTCAATGTTCCTCACTGTGTGGTAGTAGTAATCTTTGCTTCATACTATTCAATGCAGCTGTACAGGAGAAATTAAATTGTTCATGGACTTTTCCATTTTACCTATGCTACCCTGTGTTGATTTCACAATATAAAATAAAGAGCATACTCCATGAGGACTATGAGATATACTAGCATTGTTCTGTGTTTATTGATTGCAAGCTAAAATGTGATGACTGAAAGATTACAATTAAGATCTGAAGCCACAAGGTTCTGTTTTTTCAGTGACTTTAGCTCTACGCAAGCCTAGTGCACCTCCAACTTCAATTGAAACATTGTGAACTCAGCATTGCCTCAAATCAGGTTCCAGGACATCAGGCCAGACTCACAATGACAGTTGGAACAATGAAGAGCATACAATTTGTAAATCTCTTTTGAAATGCTTTTAATGATCCCCCCCCAACAGACAAGACCTCTAGGAAAGAGGGAGTTGAATCCCTTGGAGAGCAACTATCCATCTTAAATATCTGTCCTTTCTCTCTTTGTGAATAGAAAAGACAAGGTCCTTGTAGGAGAATACAATACTATCCAGGTGTTGTGTCATAATATGCACATATTGCACGTGCAGAAGATAGTTCTATTCCCAGTGCCATTTTCTGTGTTCAGTACGCTACTCTGATTCCTCTTTCTCATTTTTTCCTTTCCAGTTTTCAGTCCGGACTTCTTGTCACGTTTTCTTTCACCTCATTCTCTTCGTTCAATATATTATGGACTGTCTGGATTCTTTATTCACCGTATTGTACCTCTCTCATCCAGTCTTTTTATGCCCCCCTGTTCTTATAATGTCATCAATGACATCCATGTCTCTGTTCTTCCTGTGGTTCATCAAGAATCATCCAGTATCCTTTTCTTTCTCAGTCATTCTTAAGGAGCTTCTGTGCATTGTGTGTTCTTCCTTCTCTTAACCCCCATGAGAATGCAGCCCCATCCTCCCCTCTGTCAGGTTTTACATCCTTTCTGTCACTCCTAAGGTTTCTTCCTTTCTCTTTTCATCCAAGTCAGATCACTTCTTGGGTTAGAATGTCTGGGCTATGTATTGGAGAATTAGCATTCTGAACGCAGGAGAGCGAGCGAGATCTGCTTTTTCCTAAGAAACACAGATAATGAAGAATGTCATTAGTGCTATTTCCCTTAGGATTATAGGAATAGCAAGTTCTTATGAATAGACAAGTATGTCCTTTGCTTCAAGGATGCCCAAAGAAACCTCTAAGTAGATGATAAAATGTAAGTGCCCTTCTTGTATTTAATAACAGAGAACATTTAAGATGGCTTGCACTTCAGATGTCATCACAATTTCCTTTTGGGTGTGTAAATCTTCTTTGGGTGTGTAAATCTTCCTGCTTGTAATCTGTAGCTGAATGCAGATTTGTGCTAGTCTGGATGATTCTCAATTTCAAGCAATAGTGACAGAGCCCTTTTCTTTGTACAAGTTGAAGAACAGTCTCTAGAGTTCTGCTGAATGAAACATATGAAGCATAATTTCTTCTAAACATTTTTTCTGCCTTAGTAGTCATGGAGTGCTTTAGCTATTGGTGTGAGAAACCTGTACAGTCAAAAGTAGGCCCAAGAAGACAGGAGTCCCCGTTTCTTCAATGCCCATGTAAGAACTGGTAATGGAGTAGCAATGTAGAAGTAGGCTGCTACCACTGAACGGATTGGTGAGGCTGAGTGGCACTCCAAGTACTGAAGTTTTAGAAGTGTCAGAAAAGTAAACCAGCTTTGTGGTGTGAGTCCACACAAGACCTTTATTTAGGTAGCTGAAATGCAGATCATGAGGAGCTATGATAGGAGTTGGAGACCCTGTATCTGAAATGATGTGGGATGTGCTCCACAGAAGGTGAAGCTGCCCCTAAGTTTATGTATCTTAGAATTTAAAGGTGTGCTGCTTGTTATGTTGGATTGGAAACTATCCTCCAACTCCTTTAAGCTTAGGGAAGGTTAGTGTTTCCTTTCAATATTCTAATTTGTCCTCTGCCTTGAGTAACCCCCCATGAAGAGAGTCTGCTTTGCAGCTGTAGTTAATAATATTGTATTGGTCCCTCCATGTAATGACTCCCTGATTATTTGCAAGGCTTTGTTATGTCCTGCATGCACCATCTCCCATGCCACAGTGAGTGCTCTAAAGTATCTAGGTCCTTCCCTTCAATAATATATTTGTAGCTATAATTTTCAAAATGGAACAATTAAATAGCAACTTTTACTGACTGTGCTAAAAATGATTGTCCATTGCTAGACCAACTCTGAGAGATGAGTAATAGCAGTTTTTGTCCTGTTGTTGCTGAGTAGGACTGGGAAAGAGCTGGTCTACTGAGCCTCTCTCCTTTACAAGTTCTGGAAAGCGTATTTATTCTAGAATAAGTCTCCACATCCCCTTGGAAAACATTTAGGAGACTCCAAGTGTTTATTGTCTTCAACCATAGTCTTCCCAGCACAACAGGAGATGAAACATTTATTCATTAATTATGAATACCATGTGTCAGGAATATAAGTAATGCAGTACTACTGCCAAGACAGAATAATCCTAAACAGAGTATTACATGAAAGACAGTTAGTATGAAATAATGTACATGCTGTATAAGGTTCTAAAATCCAATGACTGGTACATACTGAAACTTCTAAAGTATTAACTTTTTTTTTTCTGCTTTATTATAAGTACAAAGTAAAACATACAATTTTTGTGTTAAAGTAACTGATAGAAGCTAATGAATAAAATTAATTTTAAGAATTAATATATTACTTCATTGGAAAAATGAATTCACTAAAAATTTTTTTTCATTGCAGATAAAACTGTGGTATGACAAGGTTGGTCATCAGTTAATAGTCACAATATTGGGAGCAAAGGATCTTCCTTCAAGGGAAGACGGGAGGCCAAGAAATCCTTACGTTAAAATTTACTTTCTTCCAGACAGAAGGTAGAGTAAACAAAAGGACGGGGTGCTTTTGAGTAAGAAATAATATGATATTCCGAATGTGGAGCTAAATTTACTGGTCATGCTCTCAGAGAATAATCTTGCATATTGGAGTCTCTTGTTACATATGCTGTGTAAGCAGGTTATTTTGAACACTGAACACAAATTCACTTCAGCTGGATATTTTTTTAAATACTGAGTGGAAAGGGAAAGGTGGACATCCTGGCTTTCCCCAAGACACATTCATCTGTACTTGAGAAACATATCCATTTAAGGAAAATGATACTGTGATAAGGGCCCTTATTCCTGAATCACTTCTTTGTTTCTTAATTCCTGATTTTCTTTAATTTCCACTTGGATAGCAGGAAAAAGAGCAAAGAGCGTGTCATCCAGGTGAACTTCTTTTTGGGTATTTATTGGGTATTTCTTTAGCACAAGTCAGCAAGGAAATGTATTTAGCTTTATTTTGTATTCTCTCTATCAAATAATTTAAAGATTAAACCTAACTCAGTATTTTAAAAATTGGCCAGTATTTTGCTAAATGGTTAGAATTGAATGTATACTGCCTATATTTTTACATCCTTTGATTTTCATAACATGCAAACTGAGAAGATGCCAGCTATCTTAGTTCCAAATGATTTCCTCCAAAATGAAAGCCACTCAGCTCTTTGGAAGACACTGCTTTTCCACTTTCGTTGTATGCCATATGTTAACAAAAAAACTTGCAGTGACTGCACAAATTGCTTATCATTTGAGAGAAAGTTCTTGGCTGGGTTGTCTTTGCCTCAAAAATACTTCAACTGTTGGACCAGATTCTTAGTTTGCTCTAATTGCTGTGCTGTGTTTGGAGACACTAAAGCTAAGCTGAACTGAGAATCAAGTCTGCAAAAGTTGCCTCAATAGCTTTTTGAAGATTAATAAAGCTGCTAGAAATGTCTGTATTCATAGCGGCTCACAATGCAAGTTGAAGTAATTCTGTATAAAAGGAGCAGATATTTCATTAAAAAATTTAATCTGTAAAAATGCCAAAATTTATATATTAGTATGTTTTATTGTTCTGTGCTAATGTTCACAAGATATACCTCATGTTGTTCTCTTCCTGTTACTTGAAGAGTTCAGAATCTTTTCTTCGATTATTCCTTCTGTTTCTTATCTCATTAAAAAAAATTAGCAAGCTGTCTTTTTGAATTAGTTTTTTTCCTGACAGAATAATTGCCTTTCTTTTCCTGAGAAGAAAAGGCTAGGTAAGCAAAAATATATTCTTATGTAAGAGAAAGAAACCTGCTAGAGGTAAAATACATTGAAACAAATCAAGTGCTTAATTAGATGAGGGTAGGAAGCTTCCAAAATATGTTTGGTTAAACATATTTCAGTGAAAAAGCTTTTCCCATGCAACTTGTTTCAAATCTCAAGGGCAAATAAATCTTTATTGTGATAGAAATAATTACTTTATTTGTTTTAAGGTGTCTAAAAATGTTATTTCATAGTTATTGCATTGATGCAGATTCTAAGTATTCTCCAGAAATACAATAACTATTTTGCAACTTGAAATATGTGCAAATGTACAGTGTCTATGTGACCATACTAGAAAATCTCCATGAATTAGTACCACTGTTGCATTATGCATTTGTCAGGAAATTTAAAAATTAAGGATTGTTATGAGCATCATTTTCCATATTCCCATTCAAAGGAATGTGTATATCTTCCACTGAAACTTGCTTCCATCAGCAAACTAGTTATTTCAAACAAAAATGTTCTGCAAAGCCTCTTGCTTTCAATAACAGCCGTGAGCCAGAGGCAGGATTCCCATGGTGGAGCCTTGCATGGAGATCCCGTGAGGCTCCAAAACATCAGGCCCTTCTGTCAGTGAAGAGTGACCACGAACGCACCTGCCCTTGTGGTGGGCTGCCACCCAGACCTCCGCTCCATGGCTTAGCAGAGCACAGGTCAGGCAAGTGGAAGTGAGCAGGCTGGCTACCTTGTCTGAAATGCCAATTTTTCCTGTGGCCAGAGTTATCCATATGGCAGTTTCACTTCCAAGCAGTGGCCCATTGAAGCTGCATCTACACAAGTATATTTTTTTTTCCACGAAAACTCTGTTTTCTGTTTCTGAAATGAACTTATTTAAACATTCCTGCTTTTCAGGAAACTTCCTAAACTTGGAGTTGGCATTTAAACTGGGAATTGGCTATGTTTTTAATATGAGGTTATGAATTGCTCTCAATATATGTACTGAACATATTTATCATAAATGGCTAATTCTGAAACATATTGCAATAGTATTTTTTGAAGTGTTACACAATGTACCGCTGATTTAGGTTTTGCTGCACACTGTGAGAGGCTTATTACAATATATGTCTTTTGGACACTTTCAACTTTTTTTTTTTTTCAGTGATAAAAATAAAAGAAGAACAAAAACAGTGAAGAAAACATTGGAACCTAAGTGGAACCAAACATTCATTTATTCTCCAGTTCACCGGAGAGAATTTAGAGAACGAATGTTAGAAATCACTCTTTGGGACCAAGCACGAGTACGAGAGGAAGAAAGTGAATTTTTAGGAGAGGTATTTGATTATCATTGGTTGTTATTTTGTATAATTGAGCACATATTCATTTCTAGATACAATATTTTTGAATAATTAAATGTAGTAAAACAAAGCAAAACTGCTTTTAATTTTTGTATTTCTCTTTGTTTAGCTTAGCAGCAAACAAATAGTGATCTTGCACTTATCACACAATACTGAGGTCAGATTCATTCATTCATTGAATGTTCTGGTTTTGGTTTTGAAACAGTATCCAAATGATTTCATATTATGTGAGAACTGTTCATTACAATCCATATTATCCACGGTCTAGATGTTGGAAAATATTGCAGGCTAATTTTCTAGACGATGTTTGACTGCTGTTAAGGTTGTTGGTAAGGTAATAAGGGTTTTGTGGCAGTTTTTATTTATTTATTTGGCATCATCAAAGGCATAAGAACTCCTTTCTTAAATTTAAGTCTTTTATTTATTAAAAAAAAATTATAAAATTTCACACATATTCCTTAACAGTAAGAGAATGAATTGAATGAATTTTATGGATATGCTGACTGAAATGTGTTCTCTTTTTAACCCCGTCTGACCTCTAATCATCTTTTCTTTTGGAGATTCTAATTGAGTTAGAGACAGCATTACTAGATGATGAACCTCACTGGTACAAACTTCAAACACACGACGTCTCTTCATTGCCACTTCCCCACCCTTCCCCATATTTGCCACGCAGACAACTCCATGGCGAGAGCCCCACACGGAGGTTACAAAGTAAGTTGCTGGTTTTACATGTGTGTAGTTCATTTGAATTATGTACAGCATATTAAATTCTTGTACATAGGAAACTGACAGAATTTGTGTGTCCATTTATAGCTCTTATAAATTGGTTTATTTATGAATACTGGTAAGATTGAACTGTTACGTCTTGACTGAATAACCTTGGCCTTCAGCAATGTGCTGTTTTTATCTTGTGAAGTTGAATCTCCTGTATTAGGTTTATCATTTCATTATTTAACCCAAAAAAAAAAAAAAAAGTGGAAGTGCAATAACTTTCTGTCTAACCCAGTCTTCTTCTAAATGAAGAACGATGATTTCTGTAAGCACATACATGCTTACAGAAGAGCTAAATATCATGGCCTGTTGGTTTGCTTTCATGCTACTTTATGTGGTTAGATTCACAAATTAAATTTATCTTCTAACTCTATTTCATACATTTTGTATACATGATCTTTACATGTTTACTGAACATGTTTACTGTTATCTGTAGATATATTGAAAACAAAATATACAGTGTGTAAAAGAAAAGAGTTATGTTAGTATACAATGTATACTAGAGTATATGTTAGTATACACATACTAAAGAGTTATGTTAGTATACAATGAGAATGCAGTTTGCTTTTTGCTATTGTTTCTCTAGATAAACTGCTCACTAGTGCCAGTGGTTCAAAACAGTCTTCTGTCGTTCTGTTGTTCACTGAATTAATTTTATAAAATATGCTTGATTTGATGTTCTGTTTTTTTTATTATTCCCCAGAATTTTTTTTTTAAAAGAGGAAAACTATTTGTAAGAATTATTTGCATTTTCTCTTGTTATTTTGTATGTATGCCTATAGAAATACACACAAACTCACAGAAACACAGTCAAGCTTGAGTATTTCATTTGTTCTGTATGGATGGAAGCTTTATCCTTATTAGTTTATCTCTTTTATGTAAATGTTTTAAAATAGTTGGTAGATTTTGTATCTGTGCCTTGGAAGGTGAAAAGGATTAAAATGCTCCATATCATAATATTCTGAGATAGATATGTTAAGTGAGAGTTGAAATGCGTAGCCTTGAAGCCATGATATTATATAAAGAAGAAGGAAAGAAGTGTTTGCCAGCAGTTAAGAATCTCTTTTTCAATTCAGTCCTCTCCATTTTTTGCAGGACCATGAGTTGTCTTTTAAATTAATTCTTATTTTAACTATTTTCTTCTTTATTTTCTGCATTTTGGAACACATTTTTGATAAGTTAAATCTGATTTTCTTCCGTGTAAGAATGCTTTTATTGAGCAATTGAGTTTTGTATACAAAATCATATCTGGTTTATTACCTAAAAAAAAAAATTAAACTTGTAGCTATATAAAAAAGAGACACTTTGAATTACAGGTTTGTTTGTTGTTTTGTACAGACACCTAAATTTTCTTATCTTCATGACTGACAGGTAGGCTACTATATATACATATATGTGGAAAAAAAAAACCACAAATAAACCTTGAATACTATTCTCTGAAGTCGTTTAAAAGAACCACCTGCGCTTACCCACCTACTTTTCTTGATAATTCTCAGGCTTTACGTGGTTTTACCATGAAGTGCTTGTGTTCCACTTCTAATGCCAGTGAATTTTAGCATGCTTGAAAATGAGCAGCTTGTCAGCCCTGAAGACTGAACTCCACTATTTTAGGACAGCCAGTAGCATCGAGCAGCCTTCCTGGGGAGCTCCCATATGCCATTTCTCAGGAACCAGCTTTCAAAGAGAGTCTCTAACTCTGCCATACCTAGAAAAATTCCAGACAGAATTAATTGAAATTATGGGTGAATTAAAGTTCTCTTTTATAGTGCCTCTAACATGAGGTTGTAAGCCGAAAATTGGAAGTTATCTTGAAAAAAAATGTGGGAGTTGCTGTAGTCAGTTCAGCGATAACATTACTAATGCTCCTCACACTAGATAAGAGGCTAATCACAGATGCCACGGAAAAGTAAATGCGGTTTGGATGCTGCATCCATAAGTGCTAAGATCAATGGGAGAGAAGTTATCATTAGCATTACTCTTGAGCGATAACCGATGCAGAAATGAAGGAGGGTTTTTACCCTGGGACTGCAAATCCGTAACTGCTTCCTCTCGCCGTGTCCCAGAGCACAGAGATAGCAGCCAGCACGCCGAGTCCCAGGCTTGCTTAGTCAGTCTGTTATTACAGTTATATCCCTGTAATGTCAGTGTCTGTGCAGTGTGAACTGACACTGTTCAGTTGGTAAAGAACTTCAGGTTATTACGCATTTGGATTTTTAAAATTCTATAGTTATTGAATTTGTTTTAGCAGCAGCTTTCATTATTTTATTCTACAGAAAGTATTCTAAGAGTTTACAGATGAGTTATTAGGATTAAAAAGTAACAGATCCTTCTTTTCAAAGAATCATTTTGCAGCTTTAAAACCAATCCGGTTGATGTATTGATCTGCTCACTGCAGGGAGTGGGTGGACAGTGTGGCTAATAGCTAAATGTCAAAAGAAGAACGGGAGGAACATACAGATTCAGACGTTTCCAGGTCTCTAGATACAGCATGTGTGTGTCTATTAGTAATAGAATGAGAGTGGAAGCTTCAAATGCCACAAGAAACAGTACAGTATTATTATTTTTTTGCAATATATTTTTTTCATAAGGGGAAAAGAGTGAATCTATGTGACAATGGCTGTCTTGAAAACACAGCCAAAACAAAGAGATATTAGAAATGACAGTGTTTGGGGGTCGACATTTAGAAATCCAAAATAGGGAATCAAACTGCATTCTGCTAAGACACCAGAAAATCAGTCAGATTGAAAACAGCTGGAAGTAAGGAAACCAGGAAGCAGTTTTCTTTTGTGGAATATTTAAATTTCTTTGTTTTTTTATTAATGCTATTGAAGACTTCATTCATTTATCTACATGATACTTTAATACAATACGTATAAAAATCTGGTGGGAGAAAAAAGATCTACGAAAGACATCTTCATGTAGCATGCAAAATGCTACGTTTGCTATATATACAGCATTCCTTTTCAAAATCTTCTCTATTAATCTAGATGAGATGAAAGTATTTATAATTCATAAGCAAACCTTCTTTTGACAGAATAAGTTCTAAAAGTAAGTTCCTGGCTAAACTTTATACAATTTACCAGAAGTCCAACTGTGTTTTCTGGGTCTGTGTTTGGACTTCAACCTGGTATCCTAGACCAAAAATGAGTCTCATCTTACAGTTGTTAATTCAGGTCTTCTCCTCCCTTGTTTTAATATTAAAATGTTCAAATCTGTTTTGTGAAACATTGTGGAGGTTTCATGACTCCTGAGTTATTAATATTTAATAATAATTGGTTACAATGTATCTGAAATTTTACCCAATGAAATTGGAGGCCCTTCATCTCAAACCTCAGTCTTCCAGTGAGAGCCACTGACTTCTCTGGCGCTCTGCAGAGTCCCATCTTACTGCAGAATCAGT
>JAVCKT010030841.1:0-14101 GCA_032273925.1 Rhynchotus rufescens | reverse complement strand
AGTTAGTTATGGCAGAAAAGCAATGTTCTTTGTCAAAATAATTTAATGAATAGTGTTAAATAATCTTTCTATGCATGGAGTAGATAGCAAGTTAGGAGACCATTAAATTGATTCTAAAAGATACAGACCTGACTTGTTCTCACCAAAATAGTATTTTTGCTTTAATTTTTGAGACATAATAAGCTATATTATTCAACTGTAATTGTAATAATTCTGGTGAAATTTTCAAATAAATTTGATAATAGTTTATGTGTTGCAAACCATCCAGCAAAAAACGTGACTTCTATAGTTCCCAGCTTTTAAACAGCTCTTCACAAAATTTAAATTCAAGAATGTCCAGCCCTTTTAATTATATAAATGAAATCCAGATGTGTTCTTCAGGTCTTTTTGATTGCTCTGTTGAACTTCTGATGATTTTCTAGTGTTCTAAACTCTCCAGATTTTTGTATATTAGCATATGTAAATCCCATTTTGTTAACAAATGTCGAATTTTAGAAAAAAATGGTATGGCTATATAGAAAGTTAAAAAGCTTAGAACAACTGTACATTAGTAATGCAAACAGTAACCCAAATCTCTAAAGTATTTAATTGTGGTGCTCACATGGGGAGTCTTAAATTTACAGGGGACAGACATACGCATAAAGTACCTGCCTCCTGTAGGTATGTATTTTCCAAATCAAGCCCGCTGAGTAGATGGAGACAGAAAGTTGACCAAAGCTTCACTTCTGAGTCCACTGAAGTTAAAAGTAGGATTCGTAGCTACATACAGAGCAAGCAAAGTTCTGCTAACATCATCCTGCAGGAAATTTCTGTAACCTTGTTCTGCTGAGCTACTAACAGCCATGTACAGTGATGCTAAGGGTAGGAATTCATATTGTCTATCTAGCTGATGATACATCAGTTGCTCTTAAAACGTTAAACATTTATGCACAATAAATGAGCAGTTGTTTTTCAGAACTGGAAATTTCTTACAGTCTTCGGTGACAGTATAAATGTTGATATAGAAGTAATTTGGCATTTTTGTGGTTTAATTTCTTCAAGCTGGTTAAGGTCTTTTTCTTTTGGATGAATGGCCTACTGTATCATAAACTTCAGTTTCCAGAAATGATTAATATGAAGTTTAAGGTGCAAACCATCCCTGTTACATGTATTGATTCATATGTTTTCCCTTGACACTACTTCATTTCAATATTTGTTTTCCAGATAAAGGCTTATATTCATATAATTCAGGTAAATTTTCAGCATGCCAGAAATGCTTACTGCTTCCATATACATGCAAAATTTAATTTGATATTTTATTGGTGTGCTTATGCTACCTATTGTGCAGATGCTAAGTTGCTAAAATGTTCTTTGGCTTTCCCTGTCTGCTTTTCAGTAATGGGTCTTTTGTTGCCTTTGTTTCTCTATTCTTAGCAGCTCTGTATTGATATCAGAGCAGTATCATAATACTTGTTTCGTATGCATTTCTTTTAGGTAGCGCTTTGGTAGGTAAACCGTAGTGTGCTTTATTAACTATACTAAGCAAATGCTGTTTTGCTTAAGCAGTAGTGAAATGAACACTCGTTTCGCAGCTGTTTGAGAGCTAGTATAAATATGTTTAAGATACAGACATGGGGTAAGTGAAATACTGGCAAAATCAGTATTTATACTGATAAGTAGTTTTACACTTTTATATTACTTTAAGTCCCTAGTTGCAAATCTGCTTGTTATTATCTGAGAAGTGATACAGTTAGTTTGCGTTAATTAAATATAGATAAACTCGTAATGTAGAGCTTTTACAAGCTTAAATTTTGTAGCATATTTCATGTGGGACTTTTGCAATTCCTGCAATTTTAATTATGGCAATCTCATTAAGAATTAGTACATCTAATTATCTTATAGTTATGTTTAAGAAATGAAACACGTTGTTAAGAAAATAAAACCAATATCATAGTGGAGAGAAAAACACCCCACAGGATATTTCCTGACAGGAGGATAAAGAAAGCGTATTTTCCATTACTTCCATCCTTCGTGTCCCGTGTTCTGTCTCCTGCACTATCTTCTGAAACAATCCCAAATCTGTCTCACGTCTCTTATCTTCAAAAAATGCAGTGTTTGCTGTGGCTGGCGTGGATTTCTGCATATGTGGATTAACCACACATTTTAGCATGATTTTGTTTGCTTTCCCTTAGGGGTTGTGATTTGGATCTTTCTCTTCTGCAGGAAGATCTGTGGGAACTTAATTCAATTTAATATTTCTACACCTCTATCAATGTAGATGAAATTGTCCAAAAACTTTTTAAAACCCTCATTATTTTGTGCAGAAGGGTGGAGTGACAGATTAATGCTAAGACAGCAGGACTGCTTAAGAAGCCAGTTCACGTTGGAAACCCTCAGGCACAGTCTGAATGAATATGAGAGGGCAAATTCCTAGGACAGTTGTGAGACTGATTTTAGGGTTGAGTTGCTTATGTGTCAGCTTTGAACACAGAACAATTGGAGGTCACACTAAGTTACTTTAAGTGCTGCTAAAAGGCCTCTTCGAGCTCCAGTGAGCCAGACCACAAGCAGGCCTTACTGACCTGTGTTCACCCAAGGAGTCCACAAAACCTCTTAAGATGTTCCCAAATTGTAAGGGACCGGATCCTTGCTGGGAAGGTTGATCTGCTCTCTTCTCTGCTCCAAGAGAATTCCTGAACCCTAAATACAGAAGGCCCTTCCCTCTGTGTTTAAGGTGACTCTCCTTCATCTTCTTATCTCCCATTCCATCCCTTATACAGTTCTGATAGCTATATTGACTGCTAATAGAGGCTGTTCTGTGTTCAGCTTTGTTAAGTTTTGAACGCCTTATGGTGCTTTTCTCTTGTTGAGGCCTATCAACATGCTGTGAAGCACAGAAGATACTATACATTGCATTGTCCCTCTGTATATTAATAATAGAATGGAGCAGAGCTCTGTTTAATAATCCAACATCAGTTTTCCTGTAGAAGCCAGGAGATCTTCCGAAATTCTCCATAAATTCAATCGATCATATTTAAGATGTGCACTGTTTCTTTTGTAATTTGAAATGTTATTTAGAATATGGTTATGAGAAGAAAAGTGTTTTTGTGAAAGTAAAGACAATTCTATGGCGTTGTCTTCAATGATCTCTGCATTATTTTTACTCGGAAGTTAAAGCTTTCCATGACTACTGACACTGCAGCCAGTGACAACTAAAAATATACCAGCAACCTCGTTCATAAAATGGAATTAAATATCTCACTTTTTTCTTCAGTTTATTGCTAGCCATTACAATAAGAATAAAACTGGAAAGCATATGAGTTCTTTATACATTCATCATACTAGGATTACACTGAAGTAACATGCTGAAGTAACATGTTCCTGTGGCTTACAGTATGGGGCCTATTGTGCCTTCAGTCTTTAAGTGTTATAACCATTAATTCTGGTGGAAGTCAGTATTTAACCATCTGTTACCATCCAATTACCAGAAAATATGCCAATATTCTATTATATTATAATGTAATTTAGTATAATATTCTAAATATTCTATTCTAAAGAATGCTTTATTAATAAAACTGCATTCCAGTACACTGACAGTGAAACTTAATTAATGCCATTCCTCATGTTTAAAGTCCCATCAAAGACAAAGTTAATTACATGCAAACCCTTGTCTTTGTTGCTTTTATTTATTGCACCCAGTGTCCCAGGTATTTTGTGCTCAAGCTCTTGTTCTAGGAGTTTATGTTAGAAAAGATTTAATTTCCTTTCTGTTCTATATGCTGTATTTTATAACATACTTGCCAAACACTTTAAAAAACTCATAAAATACTAAATAATAGCTTCATTAAAATCAATCCTTCTGTGTAATTTGTTTGTGAGAGGCTACATTGTCACATTTCCCAGATAAACTATTAATTGCTCTGAGTTTCTTTGACAGTGGTACAAATTGCTGAGATAATAAACAGTATTTTTACAGGACATAGGTAAGGAGGGCCTGAAGTCTGTCTTCAAATCTGCATCATCAATACATTGAAAAGACAACTTAGCTTCTAGAATTAATATATAGCAGCAAAATTCTTGCAAAATTTATGAGAAAAAAATAAGATGTCAACATTTATACTTGCATTTTGAATGCAGAATCCAATGGGCAATTTGACCAGTGGACCTTCTAATCTGTTCTTCTTCTGAAGTTAATGGAAGATATTTTAAAGAAATCTAATGTGATTACTTTGCAGAAGTTACATATTCCAGACAGTACTTCTTGACATTCCATATTTAATAGACATGCTTTCCTTCCTCTATCCTTCCTGAATGCATTGATTTCTGAAGAAAAAAAAACAGTCATTAATCTTGATTTAATCCTTTTCTAACTACTCAACCAGCCTTTAAAATTACATTTAAAAATAGATGAAATATTACTCTAAAGGTGAGTTTTTTTCAGGGTTTTTTTGAAGCTGAAAGAGTTTGCTTGAGGAGATAGAAGACACGCTCTGCCTTGAATCAGAATTTCATGTCTCCTGACTCCGTAGAGGGAGAGGTTTTGTCCTGAAAGGATGTCAGCTGTTGCAAGAGACTGTCCTCCTGGCCTCTTTGCAGCAGCCTGAGCCGCTGGAGAAAGCTCTGAAACCTGCCTCTTCTCTTGACTCTTTCTCTGCCTCCAGCTTCAGGGCAGATCTTGTTCTCGGGCCGTTTGTTTTTCCCATGTTCCAGCTCTTCCCTGCAGCTGAAGCTGAGGAAGCAAAAAAGATGAGGGGAACAGGGTCCATATATGAGTGGAGAGAAGACCCTGGAAGTTGATTTGAAGTTGAGGTGTTAGGAGATTCTGGAAAGGGTGAATGAGGTTTCGAGGGGAAAGAAAGAACCCTCTCCCCTAAACTTATTGTCCATTGATGCTTCATGGTCTCTCTTTTCTTCCGGAAATACTTACTGGCTACTGAAACATTTAATTGTCCCCGTGTGACTGTGAAGTCTTGACTCTGACAACAGCTGGCTATTTTCGTTCTCGTAAATACAAATCTTTTCTCCAGAATACAGAACATAATATTCTAAAAATAACTTCAAGCAGATGTGTTGAGCTGTAAATATAAATAAAAGCAACCTTAATTGTAATTAATTAACTTATTCATAAGGATGAAATAGATGATCACCGAACTGCATTCATTCGTCGCTGATACAGCCACTTCCAAGTGTCCATGTGATGAGCATCTGCAGTCAGCCCAGGTGTCCTCAAGTCCCCTTTGCAGAGCTCCTTCTTCTGAGGGAAGCCCAAGCAATGCAGACAGCTCTCGGATCCGGAGCAGGTTATCCAAGAGCCCAGGATGGCTCTTGTGGCATTTGCTTTGGGAGCTTCTGCCCTTTAGATGCCAACGAAGCCCAAGCCAGACTAACAGGGTTCCTTTGCTCAGCCCTTGGTTGCAAATACCGTCCTTCTCGTCCAGTGGTCTGGTTTTGAATTAGCGGCCAAGAGAAATGGAAGCTGATGGCCCTAAACAAGCTGCTTCTAGATGTGTGTGTCCCTGTACCAGTTGAAGGCTCTCTGCTAAACAGAGCTGCAGAAACAGCATCACAGCTGGAGCAGATGCTCTTCGTTCAGAAAGCAAGAGCGAGTTTTGTTAGGCCTATGGACTACAATAATTAAGAAAATGATCAAGTTGAATATTGTCTTAAAGTCAGATTTAATTTCTTTTTAAAAATTAAAAATGTTAAGAAGATGAAGTCTTTTCCTTCACTCTTGCCCTCATCATCTAGATCTTCTCTAAGTTTAATCATTTGCTTGTAATTTTGTGTTTTTATCCTAGCTAGCATTTAAAGAAAAAAAGCCCCTACAAGATGTAGACTGGGAATCCTTCTGTATCAGTTGCCAAGGCACAACCTTCCTCCTGCTTTGTCTTGCACTACTTTAGGTTCACTCACAGCTTTTACCTCTATTTTTTCAATCTGTTTTTCAGAAACATAAATTGTCCCTATGGTAACTAACAAAAACCTTGCACATGATTGAAGGTGTGGGGACAATTAGATTAAATTGCCTAGCTACTAGTTACCTATTTTTAGATGGTCAGAGAATTAGAACAGACCTACTACGTTGCTGAAATCCAAGATTTTTCACAGTCTAAAACAAGTAAATGAATAAATATCGTGACAGCAATCAAATGCATCCTGCCTGCTATTGAAAAGATGCCCAGGACAGAGATGAATAAAATTGTCCTGCACAGACTAACACATATATTTGTCCCGTGCGCCCTACATTTAAGCTCTAATTGTGGACTTGAAATCTGCTTTTGCCAACTAAGCTCTGGCTATTTTAACAGGTGTACTATAGTAGCGTTTAATAGCTTGTTTCTTTGAAAGTATCTCAGAGAGATTTTGTTTTGGGACACTTGTGTATGTGAACTGCCTGTTCCCAATAATGCTACATAAACTAGATCACACTAATTCATTTTTCTGGTGTTCACAGATTTTGGGAGTATGTGTGTAACACATGAACACCCGAAAGATGAATAGTATAATGTATATTTGTGTATGGAATTATGCACGCAAAGCATATGCAAATATTTCATAAAGGGGTTGTATTTTGCCAGCTAGTATTTCACCAAGCAGAGTTGTATTTCACCATGTTGTACTACATAACATTAGACATGTAGGTGAGTTTGCAGTAATTGAACAGTAAATTCCCGTATATTTATGTATTAATGCTTCATTTTCTAGTGTGAAATCCTTACCATGTCTTTATGTGCCTGAGAGTAGTTTTGACTTACAAATAAATAACAGTGATTTATATTTGATTTTTGCTTTGTCAGGGTCCAAAAGAATCAGTGACAGTGAAGTCTCTGACTACGACTGCGATGATGGAATCGGTGTTGTTTCAGGTACTACCTTAAAAATTCACTTCTCTGGAATAAGTCAACACATTTCTTCATTTTTATTAAGAAATATTTAAATTATTTCTTGAGTTTCATGAGTATTTAACATGAGTATTCATGAGTATTTAATTTAACATGATTTAACATGAGTATTCATGAGTATTTAATTAGATTTCATATTTCTTCTTTTCATAGTTTTCTTCCAAGAGAAAAGGTAATCATGGCCAAAGCCAATAAAATCACATAATCATATGTCAGCTTTAAACCCATTCCAGTGGTACCAGCCTAATGCCAAGAGTGGGCTTAGCATGGGCTAATTTAGCCTTCTGTATCCTGAGGTCTGTCAACCACTCTGAGCAGCCTGCCTCACACTGCTGCTGTGGCCTCTAAGTCGGGCACTAACATGTGCCTATACAGTGCCTATACTAACATGTGCCTATGGAGTGATTTAAGTATCTTCCTCAGCATCTGTGGAGCAGTATATGCTGCCTGGTCTATGCAGCAGCAGGCAGTGGTCAGCAAGGCTGTCAAAAAATGCATTCTTATCCTATAGCTCTCCTGTGTTTCTGCTGCCTTGCCCTAGGTCTTGTGCTTACTGGGAGGATAGATTTTTTTTTTTTTAATTAATGTCAACTTTATCAAACAGCAGTTTTTTTTGACTAGCATGATATTAAACACACTTTGTGGTACAAACAAATCATGGAGTTAACAAATGTATTTGGTGTAATCCTCCTATTACTATATCTAGAAAACATTCATTTTTTAAGCCGAAATTATCATCATTCATATTAGGCAAAAGCTAGCCTTGTAGATAATCCCTAGTGAAAGTTGCTGTGTCCCAAAAGAATATGTTTTTTTCTCTTTTAGTGCAAACATTGAGATTTCTGTTAATCAAATTTTGCTCTGCATTAAGGTTTTAACAGTTCTACTAGGAAATTAGTTCTGTGGCTGCAAAACTACTAAATAATTTGTCTTTTGTCTTCAGACACTAATAGGGTCAGATTATTCAGATTAATACCTTAATTGAGATATCTAGGAAAACAGCGCATTCTCATATATAACTGCAATCAGAAAGCAAGAAGGAGACATAGCAAGTGTGGCACGAAGTACTGGAATCAGGGAGACTGTGACTCCTAGAAATCTCTTTGTTATTTCTGTTCTTTTGGTCTAAAGTTGCCTAGGTTTCAAGATATGCTCCTTATTAAGTCATGCCTACAGATTTCCTATCTTCCCAAAGGGAAGGGCTTTGTTGCACAGTCTAGAAATGCACCAACTCAACTCTAGAGTTTCATAAAAAAGGAAAAAAAAAGAGAATTAAAAGAGAGAATTTATTGGATGTTCCCTAAAGTATTTATCATGGTGATAGTTTGAAACCAAAATCTGTGATTTGTCCTTGAAAAAGCTTTTGCGGCAGCCTTACCAGGTGTTTCAACGTCAGTGGGATTCCTGAAAAGAGCTGGATTGATAATTTTGTGATTTCAGTTGCTTCTTGCTGTATTTGAAGCACATTAGTCTTTTAAATTATTCCTGTGTTCTCTTTGAAGATTGATTTTTAAATAAAGATTATACCTCACTTCTAAACTTCTTTTCTTTCAGACATCTATAACATCTGTTTTTCCTAATGTAAATTAATATGCAGTATGTTGAGTATATCCCACTTGATTACTGAAATGTCTTTTTTTTTTCTATTTTTCTCCTCTGAAATGGCAACTTGAAAATCGGTTTTCGCTATTTGAATATTTATTTTTTAAGTGATTATTTAAAGACTACAAAAATGGTCATTAAAATCTGCCTTATGCTAGATAATTTTTACTGGAAATAAATTAAGTCCTGTTTTGACAACTGCTTATAAAATCTCTGATCCTTACAGTTCTGTGAATGAGCCTACTTCCCTTACCTGATTTTGTAATGTACCTAAACACATTTGTTTGGTACCTTTTATTTTTTGGCTTTATGCTGACAATTCTCCTTCCTTAGTTACAATGTAATTCAGGTTGGTTTTGTGTGTGTGGGAAGGATTACTATTCTTTCAGTTTTGAAAATAAGTATTTATTGCCTTTCTTTTTTATACTGCTGTCACTATGTTTACTTTTTTGATTTATATTTATTGTTTTGCTCTCCATTCACGAGCTCATATTTGAAATTCTATTCATTTTGTGAAGTCATCACAGCATTTTATTGATTTCAATATTTGCCTTCTCTTCACTAAGAGTAATACTTCAGCCATTTGTCTATTGTTGTTATCATCTTTCTTACTTGCTTATACCAGTTCTTTGATTTTGTATTTTCATATATTATTTAACCTGACACTTCATTTTACTCTTTATCTTTCTGCCATATAAATACTCTGTCACATCAAGTATATTTGATAACATCTCTCAAATGTTCTCCATGATAGTTTCCACAAAAATCTTGCTTATTCAAAGTATTACATCAACAAACTGAAGTCCAGAATCCTTTAATAAAGAGTAGCAGTTATTTGTGGTTCTTCTTCTTGAGGTTCTTGATGTCTACCTTGACTTCAGCTAGGTGTTTGACACCATCTCCTATAATATCCTCATATGGATGCTCCGGGAGAGTGGACTAGATGAGTGCAGTGGATCGAGGGCTGGCTGGATGGCAGAGCTCAGAGGGTGGTGATCAATGGGGCTGAGTCCAGTTGGAGGCCTGTGGCCAGAGGTGTCCCCAGGGGTCAGTACTGGGCCTGGGGCTGTTCAACTGTTCAGAAAAGTTCTAAAATCTCTTGAAAAAAAATATACATAAAGATCGTCACTTTTAGTGGCTTGCACCCTCATGATTAAATAATAAACTTCTGTGTATTGAAGGATTGCTTCTTTCAACAGCTAAAATTTTTAAGCAAGTAATGGTAAATCAACTGAAAAACTTCAGAGGCTTTTTCCTGGCTATACATCCACCTACTGACAGAAAGACTAATAACAAAAAGATTGTGCTTTTGAAGACTATGTAAGAGTGATTTTTGTCACAGTTTTAAAATAGCTTTCCTCATCTGTAATATACATTCATTTCATGTCGGAATCTAAAAGTAAGAATCCCATTATATTCTATCTCTACTGGATTTGATGCTAGCAAAGTGTAGGGGAAAAAAATGTAGCTCTTTATATTTTTGGTTGTCTTCAAACAGCTTAAAGCATTGTGCTGCCCTGAAAAATATCTTTTGGCCCTAATGATGTCTGTCTCTCATCAACAGTACTGTGCATATTGCCATCCTCACTTGCTTTTTGGGGTGCTCTTACATACTTAAAAGCAACAGTGCTTCAAATGTTTCTATACTGACTTCAGAAAAATTCCTGAACAGCTTATACAACACCATTTAAATGATCAATCATATTGTTAAATATCGTTAAATACAATTGAATCTTCTTTTTTTTTTTCCTTTTCCTTTCTGGGAACCAAAGTTGAATGGACACTACAGTTGACTAAGTTCAACAAATGGCTAGTATCATTTCCAAACCTATATCTCCCAAGTATTTCATCATTTTATGTGTTGAACTAGGCAAGTAACTTAGTTGGACTTCTTTGAGCAAACAGGGGTATCTCTTGAGAAGACATCTTAAAACCATAAAAATGCCAGTTATTTGTAGTATTTAATGTTTCTTAATTCAATTGATAACCAATATCTCATCCATACAACTTCATTTTCTGAGATATCCTTATAATCTGAGATATAATTGAACAAATGAATCCTGGAAGAATGTTAGGCACTGAATTCTGCATAAGTTGCATTACAAATCTCTGCAGAGAAGGTCTTTTGAGAGCAAAAGATTGCAGTCTCCCACCCTTAAGAAGAAAAACATTAGTAGTGATACGTTTTTCTCATTGTGTAAAATATAACAAAGTATTTTAGGAGCAAAATGAGAATACAAATAAGATATTTACCCAGCAGGTGTCTAGAGCCATGTACATTAGAAAGAGGATAACAATCAGCAGTTACTGATTTTTCCTTCATTTCTTGCAACACTTACAGATTCCTTTTGTTCAAAAGAATTCTCTCACTGCCATGTTTCATCCTTTCCTGCAGAGGAAACAAAAGGCCCTATCTGTACTCCCTGATAATGTGATCTGAATTTTTATACCTGCATCCTCTTGATGTTTTCTGTTCAAAGCAGACACAAATGTTTTAGATGCTGCCTATTGAAAGTCATGTTACAGTGCTAGAATGTAGAATGAATGTGTTCTGTCCCTGCCAAAATAAAGGAGAGAATTTCCTTCTAAATTAGCCCTAAAATGGGAGTGTTATTGTCCCCAAAGCCCTGCAACTACCAACGTAAACATGCATCAGTTTTTTGTTTTGTTATGTGCTGATGTACATGTCTCTGCTCAGATAATGGCTTAGTGTCTTCTTCCTTGAGTTAAAAGTCAGCTTAGTGGATGTGTATCCTGTAAGTTCTCTAACAATTAAAGTGAGATTGAAGTATTGTTAAAATAGTACTGATGGCTGAAATCAAGGTAAACATTACTCCTTGTTATTCCTTTTAAATAGAAGAAATGCATATTTTTTTAAAAACTTTTTGCCAAAAGTCCTTAAAAAGGACCTTTTTATTATGATTAAACTTTTTCATTTCCTTTTGTTTTCAAAGTAGCAAAAGTAAAGTTTAGCAATACTGCTATTTTTTGTGACAATATTTGTTTAATATGCTTTCCTCTATTGACAAATCATCATCATCTTCAAACAACAAAAATCTCTTGATTAATACAAGTCCCGAGGAAGAAACACTCTCTACAAAGACTTAATTCACCTTGATACTCCTTAATACTCTACAAAAAAGATAAAGAGAAAATGGAGGGTATTATTGCTTCTGCTCTGGAAATTTGGGATGCATTTTGTATGGAATTTTAAAAGAATTAGACTTGGAATTTAATGAGTTAGAATTTTAATGAAGCATAAATTGTATTGCCAGGTAAATTTAGGTACATGCCTGTCAGAAAATTCTCTATCTATCCTCTCAAAGCTTCTTTCTGTAAGTGGATGTTCTTCAGAATAATGACTAAGTTCTTCATCTACATAAATGGCATAATTCAGAAATCATTTAACTTTTCAGATACCTTAGGTATACGACCTAGATGTTTCTAGAAGGAACGTTTATTAAGTATTAATTACTTCCCATAGTGGGGAAGACTCTGTTGGCACTATATCTCAGCAAATGGAAAAGATTTGACATAACAGTAACAAAGGTCTCCTTCTGAGATACAGATTCCACATTGTTTAGATTACAGTCTAGAGCTAAAGAATTACCACAAGGAGGAATTAATTTGGTAGTCATGGTTTTTTTATTATTTAAATTATATATACTCTACATAAGACACCGAGAATTTAAAAGGATTGATCTCTGAGTAGACAGTCTCCACCTTTTTTAGAATTTGAAGATTATTTCCACATGGTCAGAACCCTTACATTTGTGTGAAAACAATTTAAATAGGAATTACTAGCAATAACATCAGCTGAGAAGGTAGGAAAACTCCAAGCTTTGGAGGCAGAGCCTCCCACATGTAAGAGGATATTATATATACTTTCACCAGTATCTACCAAAGATGATCTTCAATTTCTTTCAGGTTATATTATATAACTTAATATTATCAAGTTACTCCCAATCTAGTCAGAACCTGTGAAGTTAGACTGGAAAGATGAACAGTCTTCCACATGAAAATGTTCAGTAAAACAGTGCAGTTAGACATACTGAATAGTGTAGGCTTCTCTTAAAGCTCATAGCTTATTCCAGCAACACAGCAGAAAGTTTTCTTTTGTTTCTCTAAGGAATGTGCCAGTCATAAGCACCTGCAGGACAGCTAGGCCAACTCCAGTGAAACCAGTTACCCAGGATGGTTCTGCTGCAGAGGTTTCCAGCTCTGAGAAAATAAGCTGTTTTCTGTTCCCATCTGCATGGGTTTCAGTAGTGTCTTCAGATCACTATTAGAGTCATTGGAAATATGTATGTTTGCTTAAAGAAGAATAAACATTTACTGTATAGTAATTTCTACAGTAACAAAAAACAAGATGTGCATAATGAACCTTCATTTAAAAGAGTATTTTGATGTTTTGAATTTAGTAGCTTTTTACTGTCGGCAGTTTTTCACAGGGCATCCAAAGAGGTTCACATCCCCGTAGAAGTTGAGCACATTTGTATAAAAGAGCTGAACTTATTTTCCCTGACATGTCCATGTGTGAAATCTTCATATGCTAAGAATTTCTGGCAATTTGATTATATAATTGTTTTTAATTAGTACTTGCTCTAAGGCCAACCATAGTTAGTGTTAAAAATTAAATAACTGATAAATAAAAAGCTTGATGCCTTTGTCAAGTACAGATATTAAAGTGGAGAAAATTATATTTAGCACCAGAGTCTGAAGCCAGGCAATTATTTTCTCTGTGATGAACAGCAATTTTAATACAAAACTAGAACATTTTTTGTACAAAGGATTTCTGTCAAGTTAGTCATGAAACAAGATCTAAATTAGAATTTTCATTGGTACTTCTTTAGGATATTTTGAGGCTTTTTCAATGCTGTTATTTGGATGTCATATTAGAATGTTTGTGATTTACTGCAATTTAGTGCCTAAAACCTGCAGAAATTGATAACAACTTGTTAATATTTAATGAATATAGAAAAAGATGAGCACAGAACAACCCTACTGTGGGATGACTGCTCTTGATCAAGTGTGTTAATACTCTCTCTTAAAGGAGAGAAAATAAGAACTGTAGCTCAGCAGAAGCTGTATTTAGTGTGCCTTGTGGACCTCTTCATTTGTCCTCTATCACAAAATCTCTATCACAGCTTTTAATGAAACCTGTCGAGGAAATGAGGAAGGTGGTGACATTGCAGGTGCATTTGTCACATGCCCATCTTTTAAGTGGCCACAGCTCCCAGTTGTTTATCTCTGATTATCTCTATACTGATTATCAGGTTCCTTGAGCTCTGTACATTGATTTAAGAGGCTTGCTGTAGTTATAGAGCCTTTGATGCTATGATAATGGCTTAATATTTATAGCTGCAAGCAGATTCCAATGGTTAGCCTATTTTTACTACTGCTATAATTAACTGCTCTCCTCAATAGCATCCCCTTGGTCAAGTTGCACTTCCTGCCTGTTTTCAGTGCTGACATTTTCTTTCCACAATAAAATACTTCTGCTTTCCTTCTCTAACCTTGTTTCTGGGACATAGGCTATTTTTCATAATGGAAGATAAATTGTACTTTCTTTGAATGAAGAAATCACAATAATTTTTAGAATGGCCCTGATCTTGAGG
>JAVCKT010030839.1:0-13913 GCA_032273925.1 Rhynchotus rufescens | reverse complement strand
CTGGACCCTCTCGAGAAGCTCCACGTCCCTCTTATACTGGGGAGCCCAGAACTGCACACAGTACTCCAGGTGCAAACCACTAGCAATGGGAGCCTAGTGCCTGTGCTAGCATCGCCGCTCTGAGGAGACTGGTACAAACACATCTCTTCCAACAAGTTCCCCTTTCTGCCCCTGGTTTTGGGAACTGTCCACTAACCATTGGTGTCAAACATACTTTTAATTGCTGTTTCTGTTTTGCAGTTTGTCAAAATGAAGAGATTGATCTTCATTGATTCGTGGAAAGGCTCGCCTTGTTTGCTCAACCTTTTCTGTCACTTACCAGAGCTGTGCCAAGAGCTTGACACTCACAGACTGAAAAGTAAATTAAAGTAATGAGTGAGTACTGGCAAACTCATGCCAGCCTCATTTGCTATCCAACTTCACTGCAAGAAGAAAGTTACAGAGGCAATAGCTCCTTGTTATTGTCTCAGTGGTGCCAGCAGCATCAGGAGTTTGTTCAAGATCCACAGGAATCCAAAGCATCTTTACTGATACACAATAAATAGAGGAGAAGGTGGTCTCTCCACACCAAAACCAACAACCAACCAACCAAACAAAAATACCCTAGGCATCACATTTTTATTTTCCCCAGCAGCTTTTTCCATGATTCTCTGTTCTCTCTCTTTGATTCTTCCCAGACATGCATGCTGTTTTTCCTGCTCTTGCTTACAATACACCACTGAAAGACTTCAAGAGCAGTGATATTCCTCCAGCAGACTTCAAGAGCAGTGATATTCCTCCAGCTGCCAGCCACGTCACCAGACAACCACCCACCAGACATCTTTCCCTATCAACATCAGAAAATGAAGAAGGCAGCTGTCACAACACAGCTGGCGCTCTGCCCCAAACCTGTTCCCTCCCACCCCACCAAGGCAAGACTGCTGTGCCAGAGCCCTCTACACATAACTTGGGCCAGAACAGCCCACCTACGTCCTCTTTGACTGAAGTACCTTCTGCCAACTTTGCACTCAAGCCTGCAATTCTTGCAGGCAATTGCAGATTGCCACCTGCAGATTAGCTCCCGTTGCCCCAACCCCAGTGGATGTTCTTCAATTGATGCATTTCCTTTCTGAGAGCTGCACCACCAGATTTGTGGCCTTCCAGGCCTTACTATGAGTCTTGGATCTTAGCAGGGCATCCACTATATCCTCCTCTGAATATTTCTCTTACTCCACATGTGATTTTTCTTAATATGCTATCTTCCAAACTTCTGCTATACAGAGACTAACGAACATCATTTTATCATTGTTTTGATACAGCAACGAACCAGCCCTCCTGCTCTGTAAAAAAAAAGATTACAAGAAATTCCTCATAAATCCAGCAAGCTGACTACAGTGAGATGGAGAAGCCAAGGCCAGAACTATTAATCACAGAATCCTATGAACCAGGAGCAGTAGAGAGAGAGATGAGGTAATCATCTAACCCATCTGCACAGATGACCCACACATTTTCGGAGTGCCTGCAATATTCTTGCTCTGTGGAAGAGCTTCGCCTAACAGAGACATCCATGCAGCTCTCTGCAGAGCCACTGATGCCTCCTAGAAAACCTTGGGGGGACTATGCTGAAACCTTACCACACATAAAGTAGCTTTCGCATCTCTCAGCACCTGTTCCATGTTGTAGAGAACTCAGACAAAAATATTTCCTTCCTAAAAAAAATCCTCATGCCCTTCCTCATGAAAATACATCTGGTCCTTCCTAGAAGTGATGTCAGGCTTTTCTACTTCAAATGGGGAGGTCAGTATAGAGAGCACTGGAGGGTTAAGCATAGCAATTTAGGGCTGTTAATGGAATAAAAATTCTGTTTTCATCCAGAGACCTAAATGACAATAAAATATATCACAAATAATCAGTGTGCAGGTATGTTGAGTTCAGTGAGGGATGCAGATATCCCTGATAAGGGCCAAAGGCCAGTTCAACCCAGGCTTACATTGGAGTAAACCAATGGCAACGCTAACATAGACCAGCAGTAGACAGTTCGCAGCTAGCAGTGAAGAGGCAGGTCTAGGACCATCACCTAATCAGTTCCTCATCCCTGGTGGTCTGGGGTGCATGCAGAGCTGGCTACAGCAGCTCTGATGGCCAGGGTGGATTTGCCATGGAGGACAGAGTGTCTACTGCCTTTGTGCTCCCCAGGCAGTATCAAGAGGGCCATTTTGAAATTATTTGCCTACAGTCTTCCATTGTGTGATTTTCTTCTCTCAATTTTATGGCTATGTAATAGGCCTGATAAGTATTACTTCTCAAAATGTACTCATTTGATTACTTTTCAAATAAAATGACAGTGCAGATTACTTGCAGGTAACGAAGTATGTTATTCTTGCTCTGAGAATCAGTTGTCATGACAATCAGTGAGGACACTGGTTTCCAGCCTAATTCATATATGACAGAAAATCCATCAGCACCTAGACACAGTCTAAGGAAGATAATTTTGGAAGTTATTGATTCTAGAGGCCCACCCACAGACATCTTATAAGATCTTGTTTTCAGAAGTTGTGGAGGAACTCCCACTTTGTACACCTTAATTCTCTATGAGCCTTTGAAGTTTAGGGACGATTATTTCTAAGATAAAAAACACCACAAATGTAGTTAATTGATTATGGGCTTTGGCCAGCAACTCTTTACTTGCACTTTTTTATTTCCTTAATATCTTTAGAAAAAAATAGATATAGGATTTTGCAATAGGTTGCCTTTCTTGTTCTTCTTCTCTCTAGGAGATATGCTGGGTGATCTGCAGCACTACAGGAGGCAGCACTGTCTAGCACTTACAGCAGTGGGAGTCCAAAGACCCAAGTTTTGCTGCTGGCGCTCCCACTCATTCTCCACATGACATTTGGCAGGTCGATTAATTTCTCTATATCTCTTTTTCTGCATATAAAATGGCTGTACTTGGGCCGTATTCCTCTTTCTGCACCCTCTTTTTGTCAGAAGGCTACTGAGTGAAGCACGCTGCCAAAGTGCTTTAAGATGCTGGGATGGAACAAGCTCCATGCCAATTATCAGCAGCAGCACATACAGGAAAGACAGGAAACACATGCAGATCTGGAATCTGTTCATTTTTACTGGTTTACTGCCTAAATATCAAAATGTCTAAAAGCTCAAAGAGCAACTTTATTTTTTTTCTGAAAATTTCAAAGAGTATTTTGCACCCAATGATGATTTCACATTATTTTTATCTCAGAATGTCTACTCTTGTTTCAGTAGAATTATTATTCTGGTACAAATATAAAGCAGATCCAAACTCTTAGTCCCCAGCCTATTACTCCTTTCTGATTAGTATCTTTGTGTGTATGGATTCATGCCACTACTGACTTTCTCCCAATATTGCAAAAGAGATTCAACATTGCATTGGCAGTTAATATTTTTTCTCTCCCAAAGCAACACAATCAGGCATGAGAGTTAAGGAAAGGCATCATAATTGCATATTTGAGCAAGATGTAACTTAATACAGAGTGGATTCCACAAGGAAGATTTAGCATGCGCTTATGATGAGTGAAGAAGAGCTAATACTGAGCTAATGCATTGCTAAAGATTGGACTTGAGAGGAAAAAAAAAAAGAAAAAAAAAGTAATTCAGCCACCTCCCTTCTCCCTCCCATAAAATTTTAATAAACTCAGCCTTATGGGAGGAAAGAGGAGATGGGGACCCTCCTGAATTATTTACAGCCTTAGTTATGTATAGCAGAGCAGTCCCTCTTATGTCAGTAAGTGATATTCTTCCATTGATTTCCTTCCCTCAGAATACCTTAGGTGAGAATCAAGTTTGGGGAACTAAGAAGATAAACAGGGACACAAAGGGCAACCTAGAGAGCGACAAAGCAGATGGAAGCAAGAGATGATAAAAATTATGTATTTCTGAGAAAATCCATCAATTCCACACAGCAATAATGGAGAGACACCAATTAGCTGCCATAATGCTAGTGATGCAGAGGGACACACGGGCTCAAGTTCCATTAAAAATAACCTACATCCAGAGCAGCCAGATGAGATTTGAAAGACTCAACTGTGAAGTCCCACAGGAGACACCTACATCTGATTTATACTCCTGATTTCCTAGTCCCTTGCCAACGGCACAATCAGTTCCTGGAGGTGGGCAGGGAATAATTTGAACAGCTAAACTGTGATTCACCCGGCCAATTAAGGAGGCTTGGGATGGGCTGTAAGACAATTCCTGCACAGTTTCATCCAGTCTTCCTGGGCCTGAACTACATTCAGCTCTGACAGTGCAGTTCTTAGGTAAGAGTGGGTTGCATGGAGAAAATTTGCAGGGATAAGTTTACATTTTAAGAAGAATCCAAGCTGCATCACACTTTTCACATATTAATATTCACACATTTTAGGCCTTTTCAAAGAATTGAGTAGGAAGATACCATAGTGCACCAGGCTTGTGTTTATTCTGTAATTCAGTGTACAACAAACATCACTACAAAACATTAATTAAAATGGCAACAGCTGCCTAGTAGCTACCAACATGTAAAAATCACCTACATGTTTCAGCCTGAAGCTTTTGTCAGAGTCAAAGCCAGGCTGCTTGATTCAAAGTTTGTTGGCATCTAGCTCATGCTGGCTGCTGTGATGTTCCCTTGTGGATGGTGCCTGGCTTTGCGAACAAATCGCAATAATCTCATTTCCAAAACGTTCCACTTAAGGCTTTCTTGCGCTGAAGCAAGGAAGTACTTCTCATTACTAAGCCTGTGTGTGGTATGTGGCATGTAATCACCTTGAAATATTTAAGTGGATGGCTTTCATCTTGCTAACTGTATGGGGTGGGGCATCAGAGTGGGATATAAACAAACAAGGGATATAAATCATCATAAACCAGGCATTAAATTGGTATATAAATCAAAAATTATAAAAGTCAGAGTGTAAAAGACCCATTAGATCATCCTGCTTGTTCTTTCCTGTGTTCTCACCCTAAGAATGCACAAGGCATCATTCTTGATTAGCCAAGAGACATAGAAAAACACCCATCTCTCCCCTTGCCTCTTGATCTCAAGAGAGGGAGAAAGAAGAAAGCGCTGTATGCATATTAATAAAGCCATATTTTGACTGGTTGAATGACTGGAAGTGATTAGCTATGGTAAGTTTTACTTGTCAACATCTCCACATCTCAACAGGGAAGTCTAATACTCCTACAAAAAAAAAATCTCAGGTAAGGCTGGGATGTTGACAAGGGTTTGTTCTCGACTCTCCTGCACTCAGACAGATCCCTACATGCCCTAAGCTTCTTTTCAACAATGATTATAAAAACATACCTTTTTTTCTACATAAACAATGAGAGGGGGGAAAAAGAATGGACAAAGTGAAGCCAATCGCATATTCAAATATAAGTGTTTTAATATTTTTTGTTTGCTTCTGTTTTTTATGAGGGCTGTAGTGTCATGTATGCCAAGATTAGGAAATGTGAGAATATGGGTCCCTTAGAGAGTGCTGGTGTGAAAGACGAGAGGCCGTGCAGCCACCCAGCTGAAAGCAGTAACAGCTCAGGTTGGCACTCAGTCCTGCTCCCTCTCACACAAGCACTTTCCTCTGCACTTAACACAGAAGTCCTTGGTGATGATTGGCCAATTCTAAGAAATTGCACCACAGAAAGACCCTACCCAGGTTTTCCTCATTTTCTCAGCCCAGCTTGAGTTAGGTGGCCATATGAAATATGATTTGCAGAGAATGGAGCACTTATATAGCAACTGTGAAAGTCGATGGGAGCCATGCTTTTAACATGAAAATACAATAAATAAAAGCATTATTTAAGGCTAAATACTGTAAAAGCCAAATCCTAGTTTGGATCCCAAATCCAAATCGGACATCCCAAAAATCTCACTTGGCGTCAGTTCTCAGGCCTAAAAGGGAAATTATGCCCCACCTCAGAAGGATTTGTGATTTAATAAATGTGCATCATTTCAACATAATAATGACAAATATCATAGAAAACCCAGGTGGAATTTAGTATTCTCTTTGGATCAGGATTTGCGTATTGCGGAACAAGGCCAGCAACAACACGAACAGCCTTAAAAAAGAGAAAGTAAGAGAAAGTGCTTCATCAGCACAGTAAGACTCTTCCGTCTCAGCTTACAGCCCCGTCATGTAAACTGGTGGAGGAACCAACAGCAGTAACAAGGATAGTATCATCCATTTGGACCAGTCCTGCTAGCTGAAGGTGCAGGATAAGACCTCCAGTTCCAGGTATACATTGGCAATGGATGTACAGTAAGACTCCAGACTTGTATGCTTCAAGCAGGGCTTTATAGGGAGTTTCTTCCATACTAACCAGCACACCACAGCAGAGAGCTTGGCCAGGTGTGCTCCTTCCCATTTAACCTGTTCCTGTCTACCATTCCCAATCCTTACACCTCAAGTGTCTTATCACAGTGTATGTCCAGCTCACCAGCTCACCAGACCAGATCCATTTTCATCATCTTCCCTATTCTTGTCTCCTCCCTTCCCAAATCCCGTCCGTATTTCCTGCTCAAACATCCCTGACACAATTTAGGACTAGGGGGCTACTGATCTCCTCTCACTCATTCCTGTAAGAAAATGCAGCATGCAAGTGGAAAAGCTATTCACCGGCCCAGGTGCTAAGGTCACTGCCGTGTTAGAAGGTCTTAAGAGGAAGTGTAGCAGAAGGCAATAAAATCCCTTACTGATTTCAAAAATATGTCTTAGATTTTGATGCCAGAAATTGTCTTTAAGTCTTAGCTTGAAATAAGCAGGATATGAAGAAAATCCTACAGCAGACATGCAGAGAGAGAGGGAAATGAGAAGATCGATCACTGCCACCTGGTCATTAGCTATGGGAACGATGAATCTTACAGAGCTCTAACACCACCAGACCTCCAGGCATGTGAGCATCTGCCACCTGACTAACCCCCAGGATGGTTGCTCTGCCTGCCTTAATAGCCAGTGCATTAAGGGATGACATCATATTGTCAGCCAAATGGCACTGATCAGCAGGACAGTGCCACACGTCAGGGTGTGCCTCCATCTGGGGGTCAAGGAACCAATTAAAAATGGAACAGCTTCTCATCTAGAGGAAGACAGGAATGGGAGGAGACCCAAGGGAATACTGGAAGAGACAGCGGATGGAAGGAGCAAGGAAAGTGGGATGTTGATTATTTCAAACACTGCTTTCAGTAGTACCTAGAAAAGAAAAAAAAGAAAGGCAAAAATTCTCTTGGGTCAGCACTTACTACAGATATAACAATGAAATATTTATTGTTACTTATAAAAGCAGACAGGGTCAAGCCCAGGAGCCTACTGGTGTTACTAATGCATAGTCAATCTATGGTCTGAGCTTCTGTGCGAATCTCAGCATCTTGTTCCATGGACTGAGATGACTTGGGAGGCCTGTAAAAATGGGAAGGAAGACATTACTCCGTCTCTTCCAAAGCAGTAGGTGCTGACATTTCTATCAGCACCACAATGGAACTACAAAAAGATTCTAGCAATTCCCCCGGTAGCTTTAGTGGTTATAAGCAGGTAGTTGAGTGCTTTGTAGGCCTACGTGAATAAGCAGCCTAGTAATAATAAAGGCCTCAATCTCCTAGAGCATGGCAAGGTTTAGACCATTAAGGCTGATAAAATCCATCAAGATTTCAGCATAAAAGAGGCTATATAAATTAAAACATTACCACTCTCTACATTCTTGTAGAAATCCTCTATTTCCTCTCAGAGTATGCTTGGCTGTTACTTGACTTTGCAATTCACTTTTCATGCAAATGGCTTACAGAACACCACAAATCCAGGATTACTGGGGTTTCCAACACACGAGACAACACTATCATTCCAATCAACACACAAAAGCACCTTGGTTCCTCTGCTCTTGTGAATACAGCTCCTCATGTCAATGCTTTAATTCAGTTCCAACAACCTGCGATCCCCCAAGACAAGCAGGGGGGCAGGAGACAGACAACAAAGGAAAGATAAGACTTCTTGTCATGTGCCAGACAAGAAGTGTTTCCCAAACCCAGAAAATTCTACACACCTATAAGGAAGCCTCAGCTCCTTATTTGCAAACCAGTTCTCTTTAAAGCAGGCTGCTGACATAATTTCCGTCGACGCTGTGCAGCAAGAGGGGATCAGTTTCCATAGCAATTCCAGTCGCTCTGTGCCCAGATGCAGCACATGCTCCGTGTTCCCGGGCACAAAGCAGCTCCTCACCCATCACCATGGAGGACAGAGGCCTGGATGGCAATGGTGAGCTTTAAAAGAACAGATGCAAACGGAAGATTCCCTCTCTTTTGTGCCCAAGTTTAATCCAAAGCATAAATTCAGGTTTGCATTATATACAGAGGAATGGAAAACAGCAGGCTCAAGACAGATATCTAGGTTGTGTGATGGGCTTTGTGAGTCAGCAAAATAAAAGCTTTTGGATAGGATGGATTTTTCATCTCTCTTCTGATCTGGAGACTTCCATGTAAAATATCACACGTCAGAGAGCTCTGGCATGCAGAGGCTCTGGGCATCACGCAGCATCGGGCCTGTTTCAGCTACCAGTGCTGGTGGACAAAACCAAGAGGCAGTGGTTTGATTTGCTCTCCACAAGCAAGAAAATAGCCTCCCTCTTCCCACCATATGTCAGCATCTTTCTTGTTTCTGGTGCTTTAATACTGCAATACTTTTTTCACCTCTCTCAACCGCGGAAGACCCCGGAGAAGCTTTTCCCTTTCACTCATTAAAGCCACAGTGAGGAAGACCGCCGAGGGAGCATCAGCCTCAGCCCGGCTGGAGGCTCAGGGCAGCTCTTGGCCTGCAACAGGCTGAGTCCTGTCTAAGCAGAGTCCTGTAGCACCTGCAGAAGTGTTCTTGTCACAAACCATTTTCAAGGAATGGATGCACAGAAATCCAACAGCAAATACAAACATGTCAACAGTAAAAATGTATGAGGATGCATACTGCATATCCTCTAAACAGAAGGCAGAAACAAACAAACAAACAAAGCTAAAACTGCTTTAAGAAATAGTACCACAGTTCCTCCTCTTTTCATCTTTTCATAGTATAGCAGACCTCCCCTGTTCTGCACTTCTGACTTCCCAAAATAGGTTTCTACCCCTAGTTCCCCTCCCAGCAAGACAGTGAAGCATCTCAAAAGCCCCAGCAGGCAGAGCCTAGGGTGTCTAACAGCCTATTGGTAAAAGAACAGCCTTCCAGCGTTTCTAACTTTTTAAAACAGCATAAACCCCACAGGTGTCAGGTTTTGCTGCAAGGAGCAAACCAGCAGCCTTGGTACTCTGGAGGCTTTCAGTGTTCAGCTCCTCAAAGCAGCCCAAGGAACAGCACTGCTGGCACCACCTGGAAGAGGCTTGACTGAACAGAGACCCCTTGCCCATGACTTTTCAAAGCAAGCACAGCCTCCAACATACTTTATTACAATAAACTAGACAACAAACAGTTTCCTGAAGGTGGAGTTAAGAGAAAAAAATTATCATTGGAATTTTTTTCCTTAAAGCAGAAGCATTTAACTGAGATGCTTACTCTGGCATCGAAAAATGTCTCTTGCACCTCCCAATACCTGTCCCATATTCCACACCTCAACCCCCTGATTTTCTTCATATTTTGTGAGCAAAAGTCTGTAGCACACTGACAGTGAAACTATGGGAACAGCATTAAACCCATGATGCTGCACATGTGAAAAAAAGATTTTCAGGATTTATTAAACAAAAACTCTGTATCTCTGTTCCTGGCGATATCACTAATGCTTTTAACATTTTTTCAGAAGCCAAAACTCTGCACATGGTTGCCACACATAAGGCTGGGCCTATAGCATGACCGGTTAAATAGACACAGAGGAACTCACTCCTATCACTATACTGGTCTCTTCCATGAAGAGACAGTTACTCATGCTAGTTGTTGTTGGACACAGCGTTCCTTCCCTCTCCTTTCCTTTCCCCCCGCCCAGTTCATGTAGACACTCATTTTGTCTAATCAGATGAACATTTATCTCCTGACAGGACAGAGCTGGCCCCACTACGATTATCCTTCTCCATCCCTACTTAACCAGAGATAGTTGAGAGGAAGCGATTGCAGGCAAGTGAAGTCCTATTTCTCTGCCTCTCGCTGCCATAAGCAATCAATTGGGAGCAAAGGGCCCATCTTGAAAATGTCAAACAGAATGGAAGAGACAAAAATCAAAAAGGATCGAGACATTTCTCTGGGCCCAGCCACTCCCCCGAGTTCTTCCAGCACAGCTCACAGCACAGCTAGAGGAGTCTCCTTTCTGAGCTCACTCGTGCCAGGGGCTCCTTCAGCCTCCAATTAATTGCCCCTTACTCAATTCTCCAGGTCAGAAGAAGGTGCTGGAGCATCAGCCCTGCCTATCAGGCAGCAACACACCTTCCCCGTCCCAAACAGCTTGCTCCCCTGCACCAAAGAAGTAAAACAATCACCACAAAAATAAGGAGATGTCAAAGGGCATCAGTGACTTCAGCTGAAGCACAAGTGTTTCAGAGCATGGCCAGCCTGGAAGAAGCATTTTTCAGGAGTGTGACCAGATACTCCAGCTGGACATTGCCTGCCCTTATGAAATATGCCATGAAGGCATATTTCCCCTTGACAGGGCTTTTCCTTCTCACACTGCAGATCTAGGAGGTTACCCAGGGCAAGACAGGAGGCCTGGGCCCAGCACCTTTGTCATCTGGCAAAACACTCACTGGAAGGGAAATTCTGGACAGGAAATTGTTTAGAGGAAGATAATGGCCTTATTGACGGAAACACTATTCTGCCTCAGCACTAGCATTAGATGAAACTACACTGGTGGTACAGAAATACATCCATAGGACAGGGACTAAAATTACTTTCTGAGGGACCTTGGAGTGGTAGCCCACAGTGGTACTCTGCAGGTGTTCCAGTCCGAAGGCTTTCTAAAGTGAGAACATCCTCCTTCAAAACCAAAATGTTATTTGAAAATATTGTTATTACCCTTGTCTTTCAGAGCTGAGAGTTTTTGCAGGAAAACAGCAAGCCACAACCACCTTTAGCTGCACACCAGAAATAGCCATACAGGTTCAGTTTGTTCTCAAACGCAGCAGCCTCCAGACTATCCAGTGGCCAACTCCGTCTGTATCAAACACTTGTAGCATCCACCTACTCTAGACAGAAAACAGTAACAACAAAAAAAAGCTTCAGTAAAGTATTTGCTGTCCCCTTCTCTGTTGTTATAGGGATAGCCAGATTGATGCGTCAGTTCTCTCTACATCTACCTGCACTTCTCTGACTCATGAGATGGCAAGAAAATCTGGGTCAGAAATCTGCAGGCGCACCTACACGTCCACTGTACCTTCCCCAGGGAGGAAATAAACAACCTCACCCTGAAAGCACCTCCGTCCAAATCAGATAGGTAAATGTGAGCTTAGTGTCTAGACTGCTGCTTTGGGGACACCCAAATGCACTGCCGAAGGCTCCATCAAACTCGGTGCTATGAGGAGGAATGTGCACACCAAAGGACTAAATGTAATTGCCAATATGCCTGGCTCTTTATCTGAAGAGTAACTCTTTATCTGAGTAATTGCTGAGATAAAGTTGAATTTAAGACAATAATTCCCACATTAATTAGTGAGATTTGCAGAGGGTGGGTACAGGAAAGTCGTCATTGCTCAAAGCAGTGGGGAGGGCAAATCCAAAGCTCACATACATGGCCAATAGCATAAACCAAAGGCTTTCTACTGTCCTATGAACCCTAAAATAAGCTGCAAACTCCAGACTCCAGGTTTGACCAGGCAGACCTACAACCACCACTGACCAAGTTTCAAACCAGATCCGACCTTAGCAATTCAGACGGTCAACTACACAATTACATCTTCTTCTCCTGAACTTAAAAGGACTTTTCAAAGCAACAGTGACATAAAGCAGGAGCGGAACGTGGGCTGAAAGCCTTGGAAACACCAAATATCTTACTTGTTTTTCATGAAGAGTTCGGGCAGTCATTTCTTGCTACTGCCTTTCAAGATTTTGCTTCAGAATCAGCATCTCTCAAGTCCTGTCAACTTCAAAGAGCTGTTAATTGCATACGTGGAGACAGAGACTTCAGGACATCTGACAGCCCCCATGATTGTGTACTAATAAACAGAACTTGCAGTGGCATCATTCCTTGCAAAATCCTCTCTCTTCCACTCCACTAGTGAAAACCTTTCTCTAGCTCCAAGACCATAGGAAGCAAGAAAAGCTCTAAGGCCAGCCATACATCAAGGCAGTTCAATCCCTGTCAGATCTTGTTGCTTCACCAAGTGTTACTAGTTGGTGACCACCAGCTGGAGTTATCACTAAGGGCTAAACTACTTCCTTGTGCCTTAGAGCACATATCTCTAGCTAGCAATAGAGCAATATCTCTTGCTATATCTTTGAAGGAAATTCATGCCACTCTCAGGAGCTACAGGCAGCAGGACAACATATTCTACAGTAAAAGCCACCAATGAATTCTGCTGGAAGCAGGAATCTCAGCAGCAGCATGAACCACTCAAGAATACATGCACATACAGAGAATTCTGCTGAATTAAAGAATAGGGCACAGGTTTTGTTATTATGTTATTCACTCAATATTGACCTCTGCATATGAATGCTTCTTGCCTGCCACTTCTTTCTCATGCCTTGACAGGCTTTCTATTCAACAGTGCAACAGCACCAAAACAGAGGTCCAAAGAGCAAATCAGTCCACCTTCTACAAAGACTGATGGTACAAGAAAAGGGCTCTGAATGGGCCTCCTACCAAAGCGCCTGTTCTCATCTCTTAGTCCACACATGAGGAGAAAGGAGAAGAAAGCCAGCAAGACTTACGCAAGGCATGCCACTCATCCTGGCGGATTGTCTTGGTGATGTTGTAGGTGAGGTTCTTGGGAATGGTCGCTGAGGAGTAGTGGTACTTGATGTACGTGCACCGCTCAATTGCTCCTGGGAAGGGCAAAAAGCAGAGGAGAGAAAGTGCTGTTAAAGGGAGGCAGCAGGTTTTCCCAACTGCAGAGCAGATGGACGTAACCACCAAAAGCAAAGGCTGAGAGCAAAACACTCCCTCCCGTCAACCCACTGTGACAGCCAGTGCCGTCTGCAGCCGCGAGAGACACCAGCACCACAGACACAAGCTACGGGAACAGTAAACTCATACAAACTTCTGACACATTAAGGGCTTCTCAGTGTCTGCCCGAGTGTCTGTTATCACAAGATATGCATGAGATAAGTCACCCTTTCTTTCGCTTTTTTCCCTGGACTGTGAGCTGCCAGCATGGTTACTAGCATATACCAAGCAGAAACTGTAAATTCATACCCAGTTTTACCCTGTAGTAATGCATCTCAGTGCCCACACTCCAGGAGATACACGAAGCACGCGTTTGATCTTTCCTTCAGTAACAAAAGCACAGCACAGCAGACATCATTTATATTTATAAAGAATGATTTTCCAGACCCCCTTTCATGCCACAGAGAAGCAGGACTAACAGAGCATCCATGACAGGTTACGATACGTCTCTAAGGCACCCAGACACTTTCACAGCAGCTGTTTTGGCACCCCTGAACAAAGAACCTCCACCTGTAACACAAATGCCTGGAATTGGCAACCTTTCTCCCTCTTGGGCAAGATTTCACCTATAGTCCATGAAAAAAAAGCATCATGTGCTGATGCTCTGTTTTCTGCTCAATTCATTACATTTTCTTTTCATAGCCACTTTCCTTCCTCTACAATAATTCTACCACCAAATCCTGATCTGCTGGCATTTCTATAGTTAATGCCCTTAAAGAAATTGGTTTGGCATAGCCAGAGGTTTCCACAGATCCCATTCTGGCAAAGTTTTGCACCTGGCCAGAAACCTACGAGCTCAACCTATCTTTCATTGCTGGAAAGACAGTAAGGTTTCCTAGATCCCTTTGCCAGCATCCTCACTAACACGGACCATA
>JAVCKT010030834.1:1331-12598 GCA_032273925.1 Rhynchotus rufescens | reverse complement strand
AGGTCATAACTATGTGAGCTGACATTTGAGGGTCTTTTCCTTCAAAAATGTATACATTTCATTCTTTAGAAATGTTGAGCTGCCACTGTTCTTAAATTATACTTAAAAAAAGGATTTTCTTCTCTGGGAAAAAAAAAATTATCTATTTTTAATGATGCCAAATCAGAGCTGTTTATAGATAGAGCAATATTCTCCTTCATGTTTTTCCTTTGTCCACAATGAAGCAGGAGAAAAGCACTGAGCTGTTGCTATCGATCTCTCTTCATTTTCAAAAGGATGACTACCCATGGTTGGATATCCAGGTTAATATCTAGCAAATTGGGAATCCTTACCCTTGTTCTTTTCTCTTAAAAAAATGAATCAGTTGCAAATATACGGGATGAAGCTACTAGATGCACAGGAACACAGTCCACCTTGCTCTACATCCAGTGACGCCTCTCACCATCAGCAAGCTGTAAATCAGAGCTGAAGTTGGCCTAAAGTGGCACTAAAACACCAAAAAAAAAAGGAATAAAAAAGGAGAGAAAAGAAAGATCCTATTCCTGTAAGGTCAAAGGCTATAAGCAAAATTTCGCATCCCAGCATAGTGCTGTTGTGCTAGAGCAGTAGCAGCAGTTTTAATTTTGCCACACAGAACAAGCCATTTCCAAAGCACTTCCAGTATCTGCTAAGAGTGACAGCTGCACATGATGGAGCTGCACCACGAGCCTCTTTAAAATATCCCTCCAATTTGCAAATACCGCCGCGAACGCCGCTTCTCCTTCACAGGGCAAAAAATAGGAGCAGTGTGAGAAATTATGCGGTTTTGCATGCTGACACATTTTCTTTGGAAGAGCCTTTATGGAGGAGATTCTTTTTGGAGACTATTTCATTAAGCTCAAACTCACCTGCATATGAGACTGCTTTCTTTATATTAAATATTCCAAATGAGTGTATTCTTCCATAACTAAAACATTTAGATTAACCTTGAGAGACTTTTTATACGCTGGTTTTTACTATTACAGAAATTCAATTAACTCCATAATTATGAACACAATTACCATTGAGTGTTACATGCGATTCGCTGGTAGCAGCTACACGGCGCACACATACACATTGTTTTAGGTTTAAAATCTTACAGTGCTGATGATAATAGCAAATATTTCGAAAGATTATTAATGGTCTTCAGGTTACTGTTCTCTGTGTACAAACTGTTTCTAAATAGACTGTTCATACGCTAAAATTAAGTGGGTTTTGCACTGGGCATAGGCAACCTATATAGGTTATGCCTATATAGCCTAGGTTATAGGCAACCAGTGCCTATAAAAAAGGTACCCAATCTGCAATGTCTTAAGTGCTGACCTGACCCGTTAACTCATTGCGCTGCAAACTCAAAAGCTCAAATCTGCAGCAAGGGCAGCAAATGAAACCCCGGCAATTAACACATTAAAAAAATAAATAAATAAATAAATAAAAAATAAAAAGTAGTAGTTGAGGGGAAGGAAAGAAGCTCTAGAAAGTCTTTTCAAACTTTACATAAGGGGCACTGCCAAAAAAGAAAAGGAGTTTCTGTGGGCAGGGGAAGGGCGCTGCACGATGGCCCCAACAGGGCTCCCAAGCCCCTGGGGGTGGGCGCAGGGGTCCGGGTGGAGGTGCCGGGTGCCCGGCGCGGCGCGGGTGCCCTCGGCGGCTCCAGCGCCCGCGGGTTTCCCGCAGCGAGCGGGTGGCTCCGCGCTGCAGCGCTGCCGGGGCCGCCGCTGCTCCTGCGGCACCGCCAGCGCGCGCCGGCCCTGCGGCCGCGGCACGGACCGCTCCGCGAGCGGCCTCGGCACAGACCTTCCCACTGAGGCTCTCAGAAGCAAAGTTTAAGGTTGCCTCTGCCGAATGCAATTACGATAGGGCCTCATTTGGACAGAGAGCTCAAAGGGGAACATCCCACTCTCTGCAGACCCGTGTGCTGCTAAAAACAAGTGCTGAAACGCAGCGGTCAGCCCATGGGGCAGCGCTCCTTGCTGCTGCCCCCCAGACCACGCAGGGCTGTGGCATCCCCCGTCCTACACACGTGTGGACTCCTGCCCGACCATCGGTTTTTGCAGGGGCTCTATCGGGTACCTTCTGCACAAGGCACTTCAGCTTGCATCAGTACCATACTGTATCATAAAGAAGGCAAACTGCGTTTTTATCCGGTCTGGGATTATTGCAGACATTGTGCAAAATTCTGGCATTGCTCAAGCAAACTTTTGCCCAGATGAAGAAAATCAGGTAGCCCATTCGAGCTTCCTGAACATCACTACTGCTATACGGACCTACTCAGCTGAAGGCTTGGCCCCATATACTCTTCTTAATGTGGTAAGAACCATTTCTGTTTACACAATAATATCTACAGCGATCCCAGCTTCATCTCCTTGGTTCTTTCTATAGTGTCTTTTCCATCTACAAGCAAATGCACAGGTGGGCAGGAGTCCTTCAGTACAGCAACAAGAGCTTTATCAGGAGACACCTATATAAGCAAAAGAAATCAACAGTGTTTTACTATAATTACTGCTCCAGCAATTTAAAATCAGGATTACCCTTGTGAGTTTTCTAAATAAAACATGCTTTGCCACCTCCAAATCTGAATTCAAACCATGTTCGTGTAAAACATTCAAAATATAAAGCCCAATTACAGCTCGGTCCTTGGTGGATGCTAGTCAGTGCTGCAGAACTATTGCTTACATTATATACGTTTCTTTTCCTTAGTATAATGCAAGAGGACTCTGAACATTGCCAGATTTGCCAGCTGTCTGGTCTTACCAGCAAAGTAAAACATTTAAACCTTGATGGAGAACTATGGATGTAAATACATATAAAGAGAACTGTACAATAGGCTTCCTATGGAAATGCCGCGGTCCATGCGCACACGCGCTGTCCGCGCTCCCGGCACAACCACGAACGGGCAACGGGAGCTTTGCAGACCTTGGCGTTTGGAAACTGCATCTCCTGAACCTGGCTGAAATGCCGTGTTAGCCAAGGAGTGACCCGAGCAGGAAAGGCAGACAGACATGGAAAGCATTACTGGGAATAGCAAAGAAGGTACCTGATGGAAAGAAGACTAAAACCGCTGTGTTTTGCCATATTTAAGGGTAAATGTGATTGGAAAAGCTCTCAATTACAGTAAGGCTTCCTCGTCTTGCCATATATAACTACTGTAAACACAGGGCACACGAAGCAGCCCCGGGGTGAGCGGCAGCCCGTCCGTCCCCATACCCAGAGCCACCCAAAGGTGCCGAGTGCTCCCCGGGCTTCCCCGGCAGCCCTGCCAGCCCCAAACTGGCTGGGCCCCATCCATGGCTCAAACACAACCATCCCAGTGCCCGGTCCACATCCGCATCCACAGCTCAAACACAACCATCCCGGTGCCCGGTCCACATCCCCATCCGCGGCTCAAACACAACCATCCCGACGCCTGGTCCAAATCCCCATCTGCAGCTCAAACACAACCATCCCGGTGCCCGGTCCACATCCCCATCCGCGGCTCAAACACAACCATCCTGGTGCCCGGTCCACATCCCCATCCGCGGCTCAAACACAACCATCCTGGTGCCCGGTCCACATCCCCATCCACGACTCAAACACAACCATCCCAGTGCCCGGTCCAAATCCCCATCCGCGGCTCAAACACAACCCGGGGCTGTTGTTCCAAATCCCCATGCCCAGGAGCCGCGCACAGCGTCTTACAAAACACTCCCAATATTGGTATAAACGGGGCTGCCGTGTGATTTGGTTTCCAAAACAGTATTTCACTCTGGTTTTGGGTGGAAGAAATGCAGTCCTTAGTCCTCAACACTAATAAAGTAAGGAGCTATATTAGCAGTTAGGTTTTAATGTCAGAAACATTCTGACATTTATACAGAGCAGATTATAACCCCCAGACTACTACTACTACTTACTATTATTGCTATTAGTAGTGTTGGGGTTAGTATCATTGCAGGAACAATAAAAAGACCCCGGACACATAACTGAAGCACTCTAAAACTACCTCCTTCTTCAGCATCAGGATATATCCTGACATTTTGTAAATAAGATCCTTATTTTTTGAAATTAAAATTTAGCTCTTGCCCATTCCCCTAAACAGAGATAGTTTGGGTATTAAATTGTACCTAAGAATTATTCCCAGTATTTGAAGCAGAGGCCAAGACGTTTATCATTTAATGCTGAACACCTTCCAGATGCACTCACAAAATATGAAATAAATAAAAGGCCAGCAAGAAGCCAAATCCTCAAAATTCTCAGGGCAGCCAAGGAGAGAGATGTGGCATGGAAGTCAAAACCAAAGCAGGGACTAATTCTGCTAAGGTGATTATTTGGGAAGCAGATGCGCAGGGCTTATGATTTGAAAGAAAAGGCTGTTTGAGCTGTAATTCTGGAAAATGCATTTTTGTTTACGGAGACAGCACAGCAGTTTAACTACATATGTTTGTGCATCGGAGCTCTTTCCCACATTGTTCACTAAATAGAAATTCAAAAGAGTCTTAGGCATAGATTAAATGCTTTCAAAATCAATTCTAGACTGGCATATAAGTTAACCAGTCTGACCTTGTAATTACATAGTAAACACTTCTGTAGGAAACAAACTGTAGGAATATTTTATGTTTCAATAATCATTTGAGGTAGTACCACATGTAAAAATGAGAAACCATGGCAATATTTAAGGAAGTTTATCTACAGATAATTGCATGAGGTATTAAAATAGCACTCAGTCAGGGTTTAAGGATATTGTAATATTAAAATGCATTAACAAAAGATGATATCCAGTACACAACTCATGCAAACTGTAACAATCACTCGGAGTTTCACTTAGCATTGCTAAGTAGATAATCATATAATCTATTTCCTATCTGATTACTTTGAATTTTTAACACTGGAAGCTGAATATCAAGACATACAATGGTGAAGAAAGCAGTGCTGAGATAAACAGCTATTCTAGTGGCTCAATAGCACCTTCCAGACTAAGCCAGGAATGATGCAAAACAGGGATAACACAGATGTGTTAGGTATTCCTGGGCACAGGGTGTGCACTTTATGCCCAACTACTAATGTACCTTGCAAGAGAATTTTTTCTTTCTTTCTTTCTTTCTTGCTAGTGTCAACAGCAGCACAACCCCTGAGCTTGCAAATATGCATCTGCATTAGTTTGATCATATAAGTGTGCTATCCGGTAATTAAACCCGCGTTGTATTTTGAAAGTACACGTGAGCAATATTCCACCTAGAGCTCAACTGCGCTGTATTGGTATCCATCATCTCTCAGGTCTGGGAAATCCATAAATTCATTGTCAAAGGTAAAAATATACAAAACTCCTTCCAAATCTTTTAAAATGGTTTGCTCAAACTCTTGACATAGCATTTTGCTCTAAACAAATTTCGAGACAACCTTGTGATTTTCCATCTCTGAAAACACACCGTTTCCCCTCCACGAAACTAGAACAGAGGGTCTGAGAGAAAGGAAATTATTAAGCATTCTAGTGGGTTTTTTTTCCAACAAAAACTAAGATAGAGGTCAATGAATAAGTATGTGCAGGCTGGAACTTAAATCCTCTGGGGTGACTGTAGGCTAATTAATAATTAATGCCAGAGACATGGTGTTTGAAATGCAGATGTGATAACTGGAGGCCTGGCAAAGCTGTTCAGAGGAAGCAGATTTGGATGCTATAGGGAATAGGCACTCCCTTGCCGGCTGGCTCTGAAAGCAGACCTGGGTGCAAAGCAGGGCCTATGGTTTAGATTATATTCCCCTCAGCTGTTAATTACCTGAACCTACTTTGAAGTTTTTCTCTTTTTATCCTCTGCATGAAAAGAGATTGGTTCAGCCAAGGGACTTGAAAAAATGATCAAATACATGGAAGAGAGGAGGGGAATAGAACTTCAGATATAAAAAAAGATAAGGAAGAAAAACACTCAGTGAAACATACAGGAACATATTAGGAAGTGCCTGAGCGTGGCTCAGGGTTTCAAGCAAGTTATGCTGCTCTAAGTTATTTCAGCCATTAAGTAAACCCCTGCGCATTTTATGAATAGATTTGTTAAAAGGGATCTCTCCCTCTATGTATATAGTTTACATTAATTATTTGACAAAAGTACCATAGGTGATTTTCTATGCTATTTTTAATTCAATAAAGTCATTTAAACCTTCTTGTGTTTGGGGCTATTTAATGAGGTGTGCAACATTAACGGAATCACCAATGAGCTGTTACGACAAGAATTAAGATTTTTGCGAGAATCACTCATTCTGGCAGAGCTGGGAAGCCCCCGGAGCCGCCCTGGGAACCCTGGGGGACCCCGAAAAGCCCGGGTGCCCCCCAGCACCCTGGGGTCTCCGCTGGGGATAGAGGGGGGATTTTCACGGGGAAGGGGGGCTCGCTGGGGCCCTGCATGGAGGCACCAGGGTCCGGGGTGCTGAGGGGAAGAGGGAGGAGGAGGAAGGAAGGAGGAAGAGCAGAGCTGCTGCTGCCCAACGGTTCCAATCATCCCTAACGGTTTCCAACCGCCGCCCAACGGTTCTGACTGCTCCAACGGTTTTAAGCGTTCGCAACGGTTCCAACCCTCCCTAAGAGCTTCCAAACGCCGACTAACGGTTCTAACCGTTCCAACGGCCCTCACCGCCCTAAGCTCCTTCCAACCGTTTCCAGCCATGCCCAGGCTCCTCCAGTGACCCCAGCCACTTCCAGCGGCCCCAACCACCGCCCAACGGTCACAGCCGCTCCTAACGACTCCAGCCATCCCTAACGCCTCCAACGGCCCGAGCTGCTCCTAACGGCCCCAGCCGCCCGCAGCTGCGGCCCCGGGGCGGCCCCGCCACAGCCGGGGGCGCCTCGCCCGTTCGCGCTTAGCGGTGACAGATCGTCCCTTTACAAAGTGCCCCCAGAGGCTTTGTTTCTTTTTCTTTTTCTTTTTTTTTTTTTTTTTGTTCCATTTTTCTCCTTTTGCTCTTTTTTTCTCCTTTTTCTCCTTTATTTTTTTCCTTTTTTTTTTTTTCCTTTTTTGAATGCTTTTCCCTGCTCGTTGCTCCATCCTTTCACAGACTTCCCACGCCAAACTTCCCGGCAACTGAAATAAAACCCCCTGAAAATAGGTGTCCCTTTACAGCTTTGTTATTATCAGCAACGCGGGAGGGTGAGGCAACCTCACGTGCACTTAGGGCTCGCTATTTTTATTTTAATAATAATTCGAGCGCGCGCGGGGCAACGCGCACCTGCGAGCCGAGCAAAGCCCCGAGCGAAGGCAGTGACTCCTCCTTGGAAGAAAATAACCAATTAATATGTAAAAGTGCATCGATCTTCACCCAAACGGGCCCAAAACTGCCCCCAGTACTGCCGGGGTAGAGCCTGGGAACGGGGGAGCGAAGCACCGGGAGAGGTTTTAATGAAATCATAACATTAAAACAGTTTTCTATTAAATCCTGCTAATTTCCTAGGTGAAGGCAGGGAAGTGAATGTGAGGAAGCATTAAAAGGGAATTGAATTTGCATTCCTTCTGCTACAGGCACATGTTTACATGACCTTTAAAACAGAATTAAAGCTGTATCATCAGCAGCTGTAGGCAATTCACATTACTAAGGCAATCAAATCAGAAGGCTAAACTAACTATAAAACATAAATTAAACTGATAGAGAATCGCCCTAATTCACTAGGTTTACTCGCAATTTACTTATCCCCTACTAGTAATTCCTCAACAGTTTTGCAGGAGAGGGAAGCGCTGGAAGGCGGCACCTCCGCAGCGCGGCCGCGGAGCCTGCGCTCCCGCCGCCCATAACGCGCCCCCCGGGAGCTCCCGCAGCCTCCCGCTCTCTCCAGGATTCCCAAACCCACTTCCAAGTGTGGGGGGAAAACAGGGAATAGCGCAAGGGCCAATGGAGTTGAGGTTGCACCGCTCCCTCGTGCCTCCCCCTCGGCCCTAAAAGGGGCACTTGCGCACGTCGGAAGCACGATATACAGACATATATATACACACCTATGTGTGTGTATGTATATATATGTATATAAAATAATAAAATAGAGCGACATGGGCGGTAATTTCATTTAAAGTTTGCAGGCGCCTGTTCTCCGCTCCAGCGCCTGCAGGGCAGCGTGGGGACCCACCTGGCCCCCCCCCCAGGCCCCTCGTCTCCCTCTGCCCCGGGATTTTGGTATCTGGGCGCGTTTTTCCTCGAGCAGCGGGAGCGTTGGCGGCTCCTCCGCGCCGGCACCTGCCCCGCGGGCCTGCGCAGCGGCGCGGCCACCTACGCGGGCGCGCTGCGCTCCCAGGGGCGGCCCGGGGCTCGCCGCAGGGTCGCGGGCGTCGCTTGCCTCCTTCGCAGCCTCCGTGCCCGAGCTAGGGAAAAGTCTCGTTAAAACAGGACAAAAAAAGACGCATCGGAATTATTGGGTGCGCTAAGAAGCCACCGTGCGGGGATTGGCACCCTCGGAGCAGGGATCCCTGTCCGTAGTGCTCCCATTAGGCGCCAGAGGTTAAACAGCATTTCGTGCACTTCCAAACCTGCTCCTCTTCCCCTGGAATACGCCGGAGCACAAATCTGTGCGCAGGGAACTGTGTTTTAGTTATTTCCCTCATAGACACGGGGTGGCCTTTGGCTTCCGAAGGGAGCCGGGCTCCGCTCCTTGCGTGCGCAGGAGCTGTCGCCTCTCGCCCGTTTGCACCGCGCGCGGAGCGGTCCTGCTGCTGCGCGGACACTTCGCCGAAAACGCCGAATTTCCCCCCGTTCCGAGGCACGCGCCCCCTCCCCGCCTGCTCGGCCCACCCGGCGCGCAGGGCCCGCGCAGGGGGCCGCATTGCCCCGCGCAGCGACCACCGCGCTCCTCGCGTGACCCTAAAAAACGGGCATGTCCTGAAAGGGCCCCCCGAGGCGCGGAGCGGCCGCGCCCGCTGCGCGCCCCGCAGCCCGGCCCCGCTCCCCGGCTAAGCGCGACAAAACCCGACGTTTCAATGCGTGGATGTATCAAACGACAAGACCCTCTCCGTGACAAAAATATGGGTTTTGGAGACACTGACTGCCCCAATATTTCTTTCTCTCCCCACCTCCCTTTTTTTTTTCTTGTTGTTGTTGTTGTTATTGCTCCTCTCAATTGCAAATTAACCAAATGTTCGCTCCAATACCTGCTACAAATTAACCCAGCGAGCAAAATAACAGTGACCTGAGCATGACGTGGCAGTGCACGAACGAACGGCATCTCTTCCCCAGCAAGTACATTTGTAAACATTAACAATGCGCAGGTGGGGAAAAAAATAATAGTAATAATAATAGGAATAACAACAGAAGATTCGAGCGGAGCAGCGAGGAGACACACGAAAACGGTCTGGAAAACGCCGCAGTTAGAATACAAACGCTATTTACCTTGTGCTTTTCTCTGCCCGCGACTTGCTTTATTGTCCCTGCCTGCCACAACGCAGAGCCAGCCCGGGCGGCAGGAAGGCTCCTTCGGCGCCGGGCTCGCTACTAAAGGGCTCGCGTTCTTAGAGATTTGGGGGGGCTGAATTAATTCTTACATTAGGACGCTTTTAATTTGCAATCTGTCAGCCCATGGCGCGGCTGCGGCGCGGGGACGGCAGCGCGCGCGCTGCGCCTCTCCGCGCAGCCTTTGCTCACGTTCAAGAACAGCCAACAGAGACCAAAAAAAAAAAAAAAAAAAAAAAAAAAAAAAAGGAACTAATTGAGCTTGTGAGCTTGTGTCGGCATTGGCTAATTTCTGCTAATACTCCGCAAATTCCTCTGTTCCCTCTAACCTTCCCCCCGCGCAGGTTGCCTTTGCACAAAGCATCTGCGGAGAGGCAGGCGCCGCTCCCGCAGCCGTGCGCGGGTTGCTGCGCGGCCGCGCACGGCGCGCCCTGACCTCCTGCCTCCCGAATGCCCCCCCCTGCACCCCCCTTGCGAGTGACTCCGCTCGCTTAAATTTGCACTTGTTCCCACCGAGCGCCCGCGAGCGCGTCCTGCGCTGGCGTGAACTTGTGTTGAAGGTGAAGTTTTCAATATAGAGGTCATGACACCGCGGCGCAGCTTACCGCTCCGCGCTTCATGCTGTATTAAACACAATCAAAACGACCCCCTTTTAGACCATTTTTCCCCCCTCCTGCAGATGAACAATAAGAGTGAAAAAAAAAAAAAAAAAAGCAGGGAAAAAAAAAACCTCTAAAATATAACAAAGTCAGGTCTGCGCTGCTGGCGGTAACGGCGCGGCCGGGTGCGCTGCGCTGCGCGGCCGCTGCCGCCGCCTCCGCGGCCGAGTGCGGGGACTCGACACAATTGCAGCTCCTGCACTTCAAAGCCGGGGGTTTCTCTATAGCGACTTCTAGCTGCCCCGAGCCGACAGGCTTCTCCCAGCCATTGTGTGATCTTTTTCATGCCAGAGGTTTAGCAGGAAAATATATATATATATACACGAAACCCGGCCATTTGTTGGGGGGAAACGTGGGTCTTCCGCGTGCGAAGGCACCTAGAGACAAAGGGCTGGAGAGCACGGTCCAAACCCAGAAACTTTTTTACTTTAATGGGTTTCAGTCTATGAAAAATAAGTTACAAATTCTTGCAACAGTAGCTTTGCATGTACTTATTTTTCTCCCATGTCCAGACGGGGTCGTCTATTGAATAAGGCTCTTTTATTCTGCATGGGGCAGGGGATTTGTGGCCATGGTCCCCCTTTTATTCCGCTCTCTATGGAAACCCAGATCATGGGGAGAAATATGCGAGGCTGAATAAAGAAAAGCAGTAGAAAGGACCGCTTGAGAGCGGCATCTGTTACACTTGGGAAGTTAGACTGACAGGAAAGAGCTAAAGAAACCCTCTCCAGCAGATTAGTTAGAACAGCAAGAAGATTTAACTATATGCAGATAAAAAAAAAAAAAAAAAAAAAAAAAAAAAAAAAGGCACTTTAAAATTAACCATATTCTCCTATAGGCAAGAGCGGAGCCTCCTCCGGCAGGCGCGGAGCTCGGCGACGCCGGGCTCGGCTTGGCCCCGTTTGCAGCAAATATTAAAGCGGCACTTGCGGGGTTTATCTCCCCGCTAGAGCCTCCGCCTTAATTAAACGGAGGAGCCGAGCGTCTATTTTCACGGGCAGTGGGATTTGAAAAATTGTTTCTGAAGTTAAAGTGCAAATTAATTTTAAATAATTTAGCTGTGTTTTTATATAGCACGGATTTTCCCTTTCTTTCTTTTTTGTCACTTTTCCTTTTTCTTTCTCTTTTTTTCTCTTTTTTTCTTTTTTTCCTCTTTTTTCTTTTTTTCCTCTTTTTTCTTTTTTTTTTTTTTCCGCGCAG
>JAVCKT010030831.1:36486-61820 GCA_032273925.1 Rhynchotus rufescens | reverse complement strand
CTGAATAGGGGAAAATTTATTGTAATACTGTCCTTAGGGTGCAGCAAATCATGTAGCCTTAGAAGTTCCCTCTGCTTTTACAGCCTCCCACCTTCCCAACAGGTTTCTTCTTCTCAGGTGTCAGCCCGTGGGAGCTGTTGATCTGGTACAATTATCCTACTGCCTTCATGGTCACGTTGACAGGCAAGGTGACAGCCACAATTAGCTGTTGACAGAAGCATGACTTTGTCCCGGAGAATGTAAGCAAAAATGCAAATTTGGGTTCTTTTTGTGCTTTTTTGTTTTCTTTTTCTCAATACAAAGTTTTCATAACTCTCATGTAGATCATCTGCCTCTTTGAATCCTCGTTTCCTGAAGTCCATTTTTTCCTCCTGAAAGATGGAAGCAATGAATAACATTTGTGTGACTTCTCTTTTTCTCTCAAAAAATGGGAATTTGGAAGCAGTAATGCAATGTGCCTCCTGGACAATTAGTGCCATGATGGACAGGTTAGCTTCTGAGTCTTGCGTTACGTTCCATTGAAATCACCTTCCGTATGTCGTGACGAATTCAAGGTTCGGGCTTCCTCCAGTCGCTTCAGCTCCTCCCTGGATCTCAGCTTTGAGGAAGTTTGGATTTAGCGTTTTGGCAAATTTGGATAAACAGGCCCCTAGCACTCACATGTGGCCTGCCGTCCGGACCGAAATTTCCCTTTGGGAATGGTACGAACCAGCTGTTTTGCCTCCTCCAGCTTTGGACTCCTTACCTGGCAGCAAAGACAGGGATAGTGGCAAAATTCCCTGCAATTCCCTGCAATTCAACCCACCTAGAGAGCCCAGGAGCCTCTCGGGCTGCCCCGTGTTCCTGCCTTGAAGGTTGTGTCCGTCCTTGGCTTGTTACAGCTGCGGCCAGACCTTGCTCATCCTCAAACTGCTGACAGGGTTACGTTTTGGGGCCTTGGGGACACGCCAGCACTCACAGGGCGTTACAAGGAGAGCCCTGATGTCCAGTGAGAATGGTGCCTTTGCTTGGAGTGCTCCTTTCTGGCTGTAATCTGGCTGGTTATTGCCCGAGTAGGTTGCATTTTCGTTTGTTATGTGCATGTTTCCAAGAAACGTCTGCAGCTAGCATCATTTTACGTGGCATTGTAACCTCAAATGTCAGCTACAAAACATACAAGATGTTGCTTTCCAAGCCCGGATTTGGTTGTTTCTACACCATTTTTCCCCAGGTATTGATCACTCTCCTCACAGATCAGGTTAATTAGCACTGTGATGATCCATTGAGTGATATTTCTTGCCTGATACAAACTGAGGGTGCATCACGTCGGCCCCCTGCTCACCATTGCAGTGAACAAGAACGACGTTCAGCACAGGAACGAGTGCGCGGGTGGGACAACGTGAGAACATCTGCTCTCCAGAGATTTCTCTCAAGCAAACGTTTCCATGTGCAAGATTTCATCGTAATTATCAAATACCACTCAAGGAGCTCGTCAGAAACAGCAGCAGCAGCATTACAAGCACTGAATGAAAATATAAAAAGATAGGTGTTAATAGGAGAGTTTGTAATCGTGCAGCGTTCAGACACACAAAGGAAAAGTCACTGAGATTGCCTTGTATTTGTGCAAACATAAAGGAGACTGGAATCCGGCTCATGGGATGTGGGCAGCGCACTTTCAGGAATGCTTTTTTGCCAGACAAAACGGGAGACTGGAAGATTTTTGTTGGCAAAATCCTCAAATGCAGAGAACAAACTGGGAAAGGCAGCGCAGGCAGAACACGGGTGCTGCGTGCAGCCTGCAACACGGGGGAGATGCCTTCCTAACTCAATAGGCAAAAGTTTTGCAGAAAAATAAGTTCCCCATTTCCCCATGTTTGCTAATACTGAGTTCTTGCAAGCTCTCCCTTGATCCTAGCTAAAATTGTTCTTTTTTTCTAGCCTGACAAACAGCATTGGCAGGAGCTGCAGGTGCCCAGACTCTGGCACATCAGCTCTGCAGCCTGCAGTAACTAGTCACCTACTCTGTCCTGCCACCGATTTGCAGAGGACAATAATACCCAAAGTTGTAATGGCAACTCAGAGCAAGCAGCATAATTGATAGGCCTGAAGAGTGCAGGTAAGTAGAAGGATTGCACTTATATCCCTGGCGTGAAACCCAGTGGGAACCAGGCTATTGCACACTGGCTAAAACGCTTGAAAATTGCCACCAATTCCTTCTTGTGCTCAGCTCTTCCGAGATTTACTTCATTCCTCCATAGAATCCCACTTAATGCCTCCACAACTCATGCTTAACCATTATCACTAGCAACCAACTCATAACTGCCTCTTCCCTCGGTTGGATCCACACACGGGAATCAAGGGCAGCCGCCGCCGCTGCTCCCTAATACAGAGCGCGGAGCGACAGGAGTCCGCAGCGGAGCCTGCGAAATCCCGACGCTTCCACACTTTTTCACCAGCCTGGTTAACGGAAGAAATTTGATATTTTTGCACCTTGAAATGACTAGCCTTCTTAGGCTTAGGAGAATAAATTAAAGTTGAGCCCAAGTATGCCTCAGCTGCAGCGGATGGGCAGATTGATTTGCTTTCCATCTGGGAGATTAAATTCCACCACCAAAAAAATGGCACCAGCATAATTAGCTGTCAGTCAAGTTGCAGGGAGACAGACTCTGTGGGATAATTGAAAGCCCTGCAGCTCCTCATTACATACTACAGTAGCCCTATTTGCAAATTTGCACCTCGAGGAGGTTCCCCGAACGCCGGCAGAATTGAGCGTGCTCTTCCCGGCACATTCTTCTGGAGAGCAGCGGGAACAGCGTGCGGCGTTGGATTAATTTTAAGTAACGTTCACTTAACCGGCCTTGCTTATAATATATTTGTCAACAGCCCCTGACAGCTCCGCCAGGCTTTAATTGCAAGCAAATCCAAACAACACGAAGGCAGTGGTGAGTGTTGAACGCTGCTTATGCCCAGGAGACACCTTCACAGGCACAGAAATCACCTCCCTCCTCTTCCTCCGTGCAATATCCCTCCCTTGCGGTTTCTCATATTCAGCAAGTTGCAATTCATCATGGGCCTATCAGTATGCGATATTATAAACGTGTACATTTCATATAAAATAATCAACTCCTCTTTTTTTCCACCGTTCGATGAGGCTGGAGCTTCAGGGCTGCTGAACGTGCAGGGAGATTTAGGAGAGACCAGGAGCTCGACTCCGAGCTGCGCTCAGGGATCACCGGCGGCTTCTTGTCAGCACCAGAAGAGGTAAAAAGGGCCCTAAAAGAATAAAATATTTTACAATCCTCATCTTACATCCTAGGGAGTGCGTAAACCAGGTGGTACCTGTGTATAAAGCGGCACCAACGAGTGCGGTGTCCCTGCAGGGTGGGCAGCGGTGCTTTCTGCTGCCTTTCCCTAGCCCCTTCCTAACTCACCACTAAAACCCCAAGGATTTGGTCCGTCCCACTTGCCCAATTCCCATTTTTCCCCAGGAAACCACTGCTGCTGATGGGGACCGATCACTGCAGTTCTCCCTGCACTTCCCACGGCAGGGGTTGCTCTCCTGGGATGCTCTTGTGGAACATCCCGGGCTCCGGGCCCCGCGTGGGCTTTGAGTGAAGGAGGTTGTGCCGTCTCTGCCAGCTCTCAGCTCATCCAAGTTTTCCAACCTGGAAAACTCACTGCTTCCCACAGAAGAGGGAGCCAGCGTCACACCTCCCCATGCAGCTCCCAAGCCTCTTCCAGCTAATAAAGCCCGGCCTAATACATTAATAAGTCTCACTAACCCAAAGCTTTCAGTATAAAACATAATTTATACTTGTCTCCAAGAGCACCACCACCCTGAGCCCCTGTGAAGGCCCCGTTGTTGCCCTGCTGGCCTGGCGGGGGTCACTGGTTGAACTGGGAGCCCAACGGGGAGCCCCAGAGGTGGAACACGAAGCACCCGGAGGTGGAAGAAACTGCTTGTTGCAGAGGACAAGTTGGCACAAAGGATGGAGGCAGAGCCTGCAGAGACCCCAATTTCTGGTTATTTGGGCTCATATATCAATATATATCAAAAATATAACCACTCCATCCACCCCTGAGCCTCTCAGGAGTGGAGCAGGACCAGGCACTATGAGGGGTCCTGGGCTGCCTTATCCTGGGGCACGTCAGGAAATGAAAAATTGCCTGTTCTCGGGGTGTACAATGCCCTCTATGATTTATTGGAGAGTCCTCTTTTTCTTTTGCCCCAATTACTCACTTCAAAAAGGGGTGGAAATGGGACATTCCTAGCCCTAATACTAAATGCATGTAGTCAATAAAAAAGAAAAAACGCTGAAAAAATGTTTAAAGGGAGGGTGCTTAAGTTATTGCAGCCCTTGGGAGCACTAATGTATGTGCCAACAAGTTACTGTATGTGGCTTTAACATGCTTATTTATTCTGCTGTGCAATAAAACGCCAACTTAAACAGTGCCAAAACCTGCTTGCCATGGCAACTCCTCATCCCACATGTGCTCCAGGACTGCTTCCAAGCACCTTCTTAAAGAGAAATACTCAGCAGCATGACTGGCTTGCGACCTTCAGGGCATTTTACGGAGTTCTAAGCACCCAAGTAAATATTACTTTGGGCTGAAATATTTTTCCTAGGGATTGTTTTCCTCTTTGGGCAGCTCCTGAAGCGGGGAAGCAGAGCCCTCTCCCTGCTCTAGGCTTGATCCTCTCCAAGGAGGTTGTAATGACTTGGACGAAGGACAGAGCTGGGTTTTTACCCAACAGGTCTCAGTTGGCTGGAGAAACACGGGGAGAATCTGGCTCCTGGTGCCTGGCCAGGGCATCCGAGGTGCAAACAGTGCTAAATGGGCAACCAGCTCCTCGGCCTTCCTAGCTGCAAGCTCCCGCTCTGCTAAAATGCAGCCTGGGGGAAAATGGGGCAAGTTTAGTCTCTGCCATCAGATCACAGAGCTTTTTCACAAGTTTCTCCCACGTCCAGGGAAAAAGATGTCTCCAGCACCCAGGGGGAAATCCTAGAAAGCAGAGAAAAAAAACACCAAGTTGTTTTAAAATAAATAGAGGTACATTAAGCTAGAAAAGAAAACAGTGTATTCCTAATGCTCCATTATTAACGGTGCTCAGGGAGGGATTTTCTGCTTTGCCAGAACATGTAACAGGCTTACAGAAGAATCCCCATCAGAGCATAACTTTGTAATTATGCAGATAACGTTCTGCAGTGACAACAGAGCTGCGTTGGTTGCACTTTTCCAAGATTACAGAGCTGCATCCGGGCTCGCGCTGCAGCCCTGCGCCTGTCAGCTCGACTGAGTTCCAGGAGTTGGGAGCGCTGGGCAGGTTACGTTGCCCTGTTGCTCTTAGTGGAAACTAAGAGCAACTTGCACCTCCGAAGGTGCGTCCTCTCGGTGCATCCCAGAGGATCGGAGGTGCATCCTCTGGGTGAGCCAGGATGCAGGAGCCCCGGAGCCCTAGGCACAAACAGGGGAGTTTTGTGCCAATGAAACATCCAGCACCTTCCTCCCTAGCTCAGTAACTGATCCCAGCTGTGGCCGGCACAAAACACATCCCCACCTCTGCATACCTGCAAATGTGCCTCGGTCTAACCCCGAGCCGCTCAACGCGCAGGTTCAAATGTAGGAGCTCTGGGCAGTAAATGAATCCTTCTGGGAAAGTGCGACCCGCTTCTGTGCAGGGAATTTTGCAGGGAAATGTGTTTTATAGCTCTGGCAATGGGATCGATGCCTTCTGCAGCAAGTCTTGTAAACAGATACGCTCCCCGAGCCGATCGCTGATCAGCTCCGTGGGAGTTCCAGTTTGTGCTGAAATGTCCTCGTTACCGACGCTCCCGTCATGGCTCGCGGCTTCCTAAAGCCCCACTGGAAAGCATTCAAATATTGTACTGGTGTCATCAGTTTAGAGGAACACATAAAATAAGTTTATTGAGCTGCAACCTTGCAGTGCATTTGCAAAATTCAGAAAATATGTTAATGTGTTACTTCTCCTAAGAGCAGGCGCTGGAAACGCACACTGATCCACTTGTGCATGTGTTTACAATTATTTCTGTACATTACTGTGTCCAAATAGCTGTTAGAAAAATATCCAGGCTAGCGTGTATAGCGTGTTTAGTTTTACTCATAAATTCCCATATATGCAAAAGAAATCTCTGCTGCTTAGAGACTTTTGAAAGCTGTAGCTTTAATCGGGATCAAATATCATGAGTGATACCTATTCCTGCATCCTACCCGCCCTCTCCCTTATAGCTTGGAGGCATCACAATATTTTGTGTCATTACATAGTGCTGGAGGCATGAAAACCCTCCAGGCTGAATTAACATCTTAAAATTTCTCACAGTAAAGCACCTAATCCATCGGAAAGGACTGCGAGGTCTCGGCTGATCACTCATTTGTCTCATTGAAACCCTATGACTCCATTTTAAGAGCTTTTTTATAGACTCGTATAAAGGAGAAAGTGAACTTTTTAACATGTTTGCACTCCACTAAGTCAATACACATAAAAAGAAGTACAACTGGGGTTCCTCTATGAATATATGGCCCAGAAGTGCTAAGCTGGTAAAGAGACACAGCTACCAGTCAGGCAAGAGATTAAATTTTTGATTGCCTTTACTTCACTTAACTTCTCCTTAGAAGTAAGAGGCTTCCAGAAACGTAACAGTAGAACTGGGGATTTTTTCCCCTAAATTACTCTCTTGGAATTGTCCATCTTGCTCCATATGGCTCTGTCGTTGCTTACATGTCCTTCAAATGCAAGTTCAAAAACACCAGGAATGAGCTCTTGGTAGATGCAGAATATGAAGGCAGATGTTGCTGTTATTTGTCACTGTAGATCCTGCCTCTATAGGACTTTATTGGTCCGGAGTAAATGCAAGTATCTAAATAACAGGTAGCCTCATAATATCCCTAAGGGTTTGTGCTGTGAGTCTCATCAGAGGAAGGAAGGAAGCAATGGGAACCATCAGTACCTTAACAGCTGTCAACTGTGCTTTGCCCCAGATTGCAATTTTTACTAAGCCTCTTAAAAAGCTTCTAAATCTGGAACTTTTAAAAGCATTTTTTTGTTGTTATTTAAAATGAAAGTTTAAAATAGTGAAGCTTTATTGAAAGCCAATGTTAGGAAAAGAGTTTGGCCAGGAGAATACTTGAGTTAGATACTGTTATTAATTATTTATACATCTACATCTTCATCCGTCTTCCAGAGACTGCTATGGAAGCGTAGTCAGCGTCTCCCAGCCAGATGGCTACAGAAAGCCCATCAGCTTCCCCCCAGATGCTGCTCTCCTTTGGGGTTGGACTCGATGACCTCTGAGGTCCCTTCCAACCTTGGGCATTCTATGATTCTATAGTCACTACTCTCCAAACTGTCCCTGTCACCGCCAACTTTAAGAAGGTTGAATCCAGAATTATTGATTCATAAGGATTCATTGATTCATAATTGATTCATTGATCGATAACAGCATCATCGAGCTGCTGACTGTTCGTTCTGCAGGAGTTTGGGTGGGATTGGGGATGCCATGGGAGAAAGAGGGGGACGCTCAGATGAAGCTGCCCTTCATGGGCCAGCTTCTCAGGTCTTCTAGCTCTGTCTTTAGGTCTGAAGAGCATTTGGCTTCCTAAATCCAAGTGAAATGGGTCTGAAATAACATGGGAACCTGCCGCTTTCCATGGCACTCGCCTCCCAGCTCTCCTTCCAGTGCCTCTCCTCCGACCTCCCTATAACGTTGTCCCTTTGCACTTGGCATGCTTGGGATCAGATGGGATCCAGCACTGGATCATGAGATGACCAGCCCTGACAAGCAGGGCTTGCTCCTGCTTTTTGCCAGGAGCAGCTCAAGCTAAGATAGTTCCCAACTGCAGAACTGCAGAGCATAGAGAAGAAGCAAAATGGGAAAAATAACGGGAGCGCATGGACATAAATCAAAGAATAAATGAGCAAAGTGGAGAGAACCAATTAAAAAAAAAGAAAAAAATGAAAGTATGAAAAATAAACAAGGCGAGAAAACCCAGGGAGCAGTAAACAGCCCACGAAAGCGCAATTACATTCACACATAAGGGAAAAAAAAAGCTCTCATGTCACACAATCAAAGGAAGAGTAAGCTGTGAGATGCCTGGGATGGGGTTTCAATTAAAACCTGCGTGTGAGTTGCTCGTTTTTCATTTGCTTGCACCACGCACGTGTTAGTCAGAGCCCTCTGACGGGTGCTGAAAGCCACAATCCCCAGCCATCGCTGCACATGCCAAGTCGCTTGTTCTATTTCCAAGCATCGTCTTTTCCTCAAAATATTGTTCTAGGCTGTTATTTATTTAACCAAAACGTTGAGATGACATTTAAACCAGTGGGAACCACAGGCTAGAGAAAACGCTTATTAAAACTGCCTCAAATTATATGCATGGTTTGCTATCGTATTTGTCAAGCTGTGTAACAATAATTCAGCTCTTTCAATAGACTCGGGCTAAGCTGCCTGGCAGAGCAGCCAGGATGGACGTGCTGTGCTCGTAGGGGAGGATTCCTCAGCTTGTTCTCCTACAGTTCGAGCAGCAGGCAGCATTTCTGCCCTATCAAGGGAACTTTGCTTTGACAAGACAATAATCTGTGTCTACCTGCTGACTGCTACCACCATGGGCTTAGTTAAAAGACTTGTTTTCAAAGCAGAAGTGCAGCTCCGCTGGTTTTCCTGAAAGCAGGATCTGTGCTGTTGTCTTCTCTCTGAACCTGCAATGAGAAGTGTCCCAGCAGTGCCTGTTTTCTTACCATGAAATGAGAGTTTTGAAGTTAGAGGAGACGTAACAAGGCAGACAGACTCCCAGGCAAGTGGATCAAGAAAAACAGGCACACGGCAAGAGAAAACTGTTAGTGGTTTGTCCTGAAATTTGGAAGAACCAGATCCATCACCCTGCTCCACCAAAGGCTCTGTGCAATTTATTATCATATCCATAACTGCATAAAGAGCATAAGTGCTGAGGAAAATAACACAGAGAATGAGATACTTAAACAGTTTTCCGTATTAAACATTAAGTATGAATTATTGACCTTTCTGGTGTCACCATTTTCACACTAAAGCCCTCCAGTCCTTGCTGGGATCTGTCAATCGATAGGTAAAGTTTCCTGTCACCAGTAAATTTGTTCTGGAAGCTTTGAGGTGGACAGTGCCCAGCCTCAGAAACCAAAGGACAGACCTAGCGAGGGCAATGACAGTGCAGACTCCTACGGTCTACTGCATCATATTCAAACCTATGGAAATCAGCTGTCAGATATAAATAGGTTTTCAAAGCATTGGCCATGCAGAATATGCTCTCTAGAGACTCTGCCAACTTCAGTTTTAACAGGGAGCCCTTGATTTATGGATCCAGAAAGTGCTGAATTGACCCGATCAGCCAGGGATTAGGGGAACCTTGCAATAACTACAAGCTTGTTAAAACTGAGGATCATTTTTTGCATCAAAACTTTCACTTTGACAGGGTCTGCAGACACTTCTAACTGCAGTCTAATTAGCTTTTGATTCCCAAAGTCTTCAGAGGATGTCAAGAATAAGAGGATGTCAAGGTCTTTGGATGCATGCAGGAGGGCAGGCTATATATAAGAAAAGTATTTCAATATTTCACTGTAACCCTAATTCCTAGTGTGATTTAGGTGGAAGACTTAATGGAGCTTTAGTTGTAATGGTCAATTTGACAACAATCTGAAATATGACATGTCCAAAAAAGAAATCCGAAATATAATGAATGGTCAAGACAGCAAATACAATGTTTGACCATATATTAATTTATAAGATGAGCTTGAACATAGAGAACAGTGTGAAATAAGAATTTGAAATGCTTATGAGATGAACTTTATTACCTCATCCAATGCCTTGTTAATTAGGCCTAATTTTAATCAACCAACTGTCCTAATTCAGTCACAGACAAATGATCTTCTAAAGGAGTGTGGGGACTCCATGTCACTGCTGCACTGGGCTTGTTCAGGGAGCAACATTCCCCGAGTGCTTCTCATTCTAGATGACTTTGTTTCAGAAACAACAGGGAGGATAATTTTATCTCACCCGGACGACAGCCTTGGGATCAGCTTTGCCATATTTCTAGGAATGACGGAATCCCAAGAGCTCCAGGTTTCCCAGCTGCTCATTGCAGTAGGGTCACCACAACTCTGCTCCTGTCTTGCAGCCTGGAGACAACTACGTGGCCAAAACACCTGAACCGCCGCATCCTGCAACAGCTCATCCAAAGGACTTCCCCTTTGGAGTCAATAGGACAATGTTTTCAAGCAGCTCTTTTCCTTTTTCCTTTAGTTAAGACAACCTATTTCTTTTTAATTAAAAAAGCCAGTGCCCTCCTGTGAGATAAACAAGAGGGAAGGGGAACCACAGTCAAGTGAACAGGATCCATTCTCCGATATGCAGTTTGTGCATGGTTAATGGATGTTGGGCATTAATATTTCTTACCCTTTTGTCTGTGTTCACTGTAATAGAAACCCCTGTCTAGACTGAGTGGCTACTACAAGTAATCCCAGTAATATCCAGTAAAATCACTCTGAAATGTGATAGCTATAGTTATCAAGGAGCACCAGGATTAACTTGATTGATTGAACAATGGACTTCTGGTTTTTAACATGATCTATATGTGTCCCGAAATCAAAAAATATACATATGGTTGTAAACCCTTCAATGTAGGCAACTTATCGTAGTCTGTAAATGTACTGACACACCCTAAAAGGAGCGAGATTAGAGCTGCCCTGAAATGAAAGGATAAATGGCAATGGCCATAAAGAAATACTTTCACCTATGCAGCCACTGTGTCTGCGAGGACAGCACCCAGCAACCTCCCTGCTGGCCAGGGAGCAACTCGTGTGTGTGGGTGCGTGTCCCTGTGAAGCTCTCCACGCGTGGTGCTTGCAGCAGCACCAACCAGCACACACAGCTCCTCTTCCTAGAGGAACTCAACCAATTGCTCAACAAATGGCCATTTCGATGAGTGAGGAAAGAGATTTTTACCAAAGAGGATGAGGTTGCATTGAATGTGCTTGCTGAATCTATGCAGCTGGTAAAACATCTAGCCAGGTGTAGCACATTGTCCACCTACAGAACTGAGTGTATAGGGGGTCCCTTACTGGCCCAGCCTCCAAGCAAGGTGCTCAGAGCCAAGATATCCTGGGATCAGCTCTGTGGTGCTTTTGATTCGCTTCAAGGAATTACTAACCCAAGAATCATGGCCTGGAAGTTGGATTCCTTCTTTCATTTCTAGCTCTGCCCCCAGTTCTTCCTGTGAATTTGGTCAAACCTCCAAGTTCTCTGCATATGCAAGTGCCAGTTTGGAAATGAGAAAAATGCTTCTATTTGGCACAGTAGGGGTAACGCTTGGCAACTGATGATATATAACTGATGGTTAGATAGGAAAATGGACCATTCCTTATTTTAGGAAAGCTTTAGAAAAAACAAGATTTAGAAAAATTACTTATTAAATCAGTTTCTTTCAAGGAAGGATTAAAGGCTGCATTTTATCTCAAGGTTTTTTTTCTCTGATGGAAATATTTTCATTTCTGTAAGCTGGAGCATACCCAGAGACCAGCCTTCCTCAAATGCTGACCAGAATCTAACACTTAAAGTGAGCAAGAGATAAGTGATTTAAATCACTTCCTTTCCGTCAGCCCCTATGGAGCTGTGATAACTTTTCCTCAGGTGAAGATGAGGTCCACGGGGTTATCGTGACTATCAAAATTCAGTGAAAGAATTCTCCTGCATTGACCTGGCACTGAACCTTTCCCTGAGCCATTCATAGTGCAGGAAAAATATTTATTTTATTACAGCCCTGCAGAATTCATCCCAACCCGGTTATTCAGATTAAGACCAAATGCGTTGAGCTTGCATTAGGTGAAGGTTTGTGAGATCTATATTTGGGATTTTATATATCTCCTTTCATAGGTGCTAGTGAAGCTCGACTGGCGCGACAGAAAAGAGCTGCAATATTAATGGAGCTCGTGGCATCTTGCAGGCTTCGCTGGGGAGAAGTAAAGGGGCTAGCTCCATCCTGTGCCAAATACTGCTTGAAAAGCATCAAGTAACACAAGTCCCTCAGTATCCTGAGAAATTCCTTTTACAAGAAAATTCCTGAGGACCTCCTGGCCGACTGAGCGACTCTGAGTCCTCTAATCTCAGCCTCCGTTTGTTCCTTTCACGTCACGGGCTGTGGGCATCCCAAAGCATCAACCCTCCTGAAGGGAGGCGTGGGATGGAGAAGGGAACGTCTTCCAACCTCACCTGGGAAGACATCAGGCTGTGGAGAGCTCATAGTGGACAAGCAACTCTAGGAGCTGATCCTAGAGTTCCTAGGTCCTAGGAACAGCCAGAGCTGATCTGGGACCCTGATCTGATGCAAGGGACCCTTTGATCTGTACCGAGAGCCAGCTCTGAGATGTGCAGGGAGACACCCCTCAAACAAACTCATACGTTTCTGATTTTCACTGCATTTATGGTTTCTCCGATAGCGGGGAAAGAGCTGCAATCTCCTGGGTTTAGATACTGATGAAACCATTAAAGAGTTTTCTCACCAAAATTTCAAAGTAATCCAGGTTCTCATGGTAACAGCAAAATCCCTGCTAAAATATAGTTGCAAATATCCTGTTTCTTTTTATTGCAGAGCTGATATATCAGACTTGGGATAGAAGATATACGATATTTCCATTACAACCATAATGCCTCCTTGGGACCTATATGGTGTCATTGTGTATTAACAGGCTTCAAGAGCGGTTCTGAATACAAGGAGTTTATTTACTAAAAATATCACATATACAGTTCCTGATTCATCAGTTGTATTATAAAAATAATAAAAATCATGTAAAACTAAAAGCTAATTCCAACATTTTAAAGCCCAAATGTACCTTTTGAACTTAGAGAACATGGTTGGGAAAAACACAAGAAAACAATGTGAAATATTTCACAACATTTATCTGAACATGATCATGAGAGAAACTAACACCCAAATGAATAACATGAGACTTTATTAGTGTCTCTAGGCTTATTCCTGCCTGGGTGTGAAAGAAACCCTTACAAAGGAGGCATTATTTGAAGACGGCTCCCCCAATTTTTGCATGGTTTCCCAAAAGTGTAATGATATATCGGTAATGCAGGACCGGGGATCTGCCACAGAATTATCAATCCAATCTCCTCGGGAGCAGCTTGAGAGGCGAGGAAGGGTGCTGGGATGCAGATGTTATCAATTAGCCGAAGAAGTTAACAAAACAATTTCAAACCACAACAGTTGTTCCAGCTGAAAAGGCTGGAGCTTGAAGTGGGTATTGAGCTCGCGCCGGGTCCTCGCTCCTTCCCTTTGTGCTGATAGGAAGCCAGTCAGACCACAGCTGTGAAATCCCAGCTTTGGGAACTAGATCCACCCCGTCAAATCCGAAGGGCAAGAGTCAAGCCTGCGTTGGGGGGATGTCCAGCCCCGAGGCATGAACGGCAGCTAAACACAACGGGGCTTGGGAAGCAGCTATTGATAGAAAAAGTGAGGGGTGACCAAGAGTAAACCGGCTCCTGCCCGTGGCAAAATCAACAGTGATACAAAGGTTACGTAAATGGCCATTTAAGAGAATTACCTGGAATCACGGCAAACAAGGAAAATATGTGGGAAAAGGTGACTGAGTCTGGAAACGGCAAGGAAATGTATGTGTTCCATGCCCTGCAGCACCATTACCTGACCCAGAATCAATTGCACAAGAGTCTATGTGGTTTTATAAATCCTGCTGCCTCTTCAGCCGCTGCTGGCACCATCCCTTGATCAGCAGCCAGACGGCTGCACTAAGGTAAGGGAAAAGCAGGGCTTTGCATTTGCTGCTGGCATAAAGCAGCAGATGTCCCGAGGCCAGGAGAGAGCAGAGAGCTTCCCTCCCGCTCCGGCTGCCAGGCTCAGCCCTCCGTCTCCCTCCCTGGCCGTCCTGGCAGGCCTGTTGCATCCAGATGAGCCTGGACTTTGAAAGCCAGCCTCAAAGGACATGGATGCTCCCAGCGGGACCAGGGCGGTTCGGCCGCTGAGGGCACTGCAGGTTTCAGGAGGATCCGGCAGGTCTGAGGGCCGCGGGTGCGAGCGATGCAGAGCAGAGGTGCTTCCCACAGGAGCCTGGAGGAGCAGAAGTCGTCCAAGCCGCCCAGCTTGATCAACTTCTGCAAAAGTCCAAGCAGAATCTACAAAATGAGATAGTTCAAGATAAACAGAGCTACCCTGCGAAGTGTGATGCCCTGGCCTGGTGGTGATGGGACTCCTGGTGCAGTCCATGGTCCAAGCTCTAGTGCAAGGAGGCAGGAAGGAGGTGCTGTGTTCAGCCCTCACGGCTCTTTGGAGCAAACCACGGAGACGTTGTAGGTTCCAGGACTGCGAGTTGGTGTGGCTTGCAAGAAATAACAACAATTTCTGGGTTCTCTGATGCTGAAGTGACAAGAGACATAAAATAAGAAGGTGCAATTTCTCAGCACGCTCTACAGTACACCAAGGGAGCGCAGGAGCTCATTGCACTACCTTGGGACAAGGAGACATCCCTTTTGCACGGGCAATCCAGCACGACACAGCCACCAGCCTGGAGCTGCTGTGACCTGCGCCGTGTCGCTTGGATTGCACCCACCACAGGCTCCTCCAAGGGGAACCCAACCTCCTGGAGGCCACTCCAAGTGGCGAGAGCTGCTTGTTGACTCGTGCAGTCGGTCTTGCACCTGGTACATCAGTCCTTGCATAAAACAGCAGCGAGAGAGGCCCCCGGGTTCCGGGGCCTCGTCTCCTGCTATCCCAGGCACCGGGTCGGATAATCCCCTTCCTAAGCAGAGCAGCAGCTGCGGGAGCCGAGGCCGGCGTGGCGGAGGATGCTGAAGGCGTTGGGAGGTGTAAGAGGTTCCCGAGTTGGGCGGATTTGGAGTATGACAGGAATGCAGCTTTGCGTTGTTTAGAGGAACAAAATAATACTTTATTAATGAAGCTGGAAACTCATATATCCTGGGAAATACCCAAGGCCTTAATTATGCCGGAGAGGTATCAGGGTAAGGCAGTATTTGCTTTCTGCTGCTGGCCTTGAGCTCAGAGAAGGCTTTTTTTCTGTTTTAACATTTGCTTGAGCACAACACGCCAGCAGAAGGGAAAAAAATTGCACTGGTTTCCATTCCTGCAAGGACTGTGTCTGTTTTAAATCATGAGAAAGAGAGACTTCTAATGAGGCTGATTCATATAATGATGTATTTTACAAGCTATTCTCAGCAGATTCACTGCAATATGTCATTCTTTATGTACCACGAGAGAAATATGAGCGCACAAGCTTACGAAGGGTGGGGAAGTATGTGAATATCTGACTCGTTTTGCACCTCGTGTGTTGGAGAAGGGGGAAAGAATTGGAAGATCGCTTGGAATATCCCTTCCAAAACACCCAGACCTCAGGTCAGCCGTGAACTCCACTCCAGTAAATATGAACATTACAAGACTTCAGTGTCTTAAAACTTATTTCCAAGGAAGTGTCTCATTTTATTACAACACGAATAAGGGACTCTAAGGTAATATTTATTTTGTTTTACATTTCATTAAAAAAAAAGGAAAAAAAAAAAGACTGTAATTTCATGGCGGCTCTAACGGGAATTCCTCTTTGCATCCAAGCGGAAGAACTCGTGTTGAGGAGCTTTCCCCGAGGGCTGGAGGGAAGCACATTAACATGGAAACTCCCACTCCGCTTTAGTTGTGAGCTGCCCTTGCAGGAGGATGAGGCTGGAATGGAGCGAAGCTGCAACGGGAGCGAGCAGCCCAAGCCCGGGACACGAAGGGGTCGGCCAGGGCCAAGAGGATCATCCCAAAGGCGCCGCTCTCCGGCTGAGGACGATCGGCAGAGAGAGATTCCCGCATGGAGAGAAGGTGGTTGCAGGGGCGTAGAGGAAGATGGAGCAGCAGATGCTGCTGCTCTGCCTGCAATTCCAGCACGGACCTTTGAGGATGCTGGAGGAGGAACCAGTACTGATGTTTAGGATGCTCGAGGAGGAACTATTGAGGAAGTGAAAGGATGAGGCCTGCGAAGAGCCGCACGGGGGATAAAAACCCACGTGCAAAGAGCCGCGTGCGCGGGGAACGCAGGGCCGCAGCCCGCGCCCGACCACGCGTCCCCGGAGCACGGACGTCTCCCGGAATGCACCTCACGGCTCCCCAAGGAGCCCTGGACGGGGGAAGAGGGACTCAGTTCCCCACAGAGCCGGAGGGCTGGGAGCAAGAACCAGCCCGGGACGGCCAGCTCCGGAGCAGGGTGCCCCGGCCCGCGTCGCCGGCACCGGTGAGTCCCGCCGGGCGTCGCGGCGGCGCCGGCGCCTCCAGCATCCGCAGCTCTGGCCCCAGCCCCTCGCCCGGCCGCCAACGCTCCTCCTCTTCCCGGGGCCATGGAGGCACCCCGGGAAGCGCCGTCCGCTCGGGAGCAGCTCGGCGCCCAGCCCGCGGCGCCCGCACCAGCCCGCTCCGGCCCTCTGCATTTCTGCAAGGCACGCGCATGCTGTGGACTCATTTTCCTTGTTTTTCAGTGGCCTCAGCAGTGATACAGCCGTAACAGCGGGGTCAGCCCCCAGCTGCTGCCCATTCCCACGGTATAACCTGCCCGGTTTACTGTCTTTCCTTAAACGTAATACGTGGTGCATTTGTGGCTGGGACTTTCTCTTGTTTCTGCAGTTGAAATTTTATCCGCTCGTGGAGTGCCCGCAATTCTGCAGAGACACTTGGCCTGAACGCTCGTTTCGCTGCTGAAAGCCAATACTGCTTTAACAGATGCAGTAAAATGGTGAGAATCTGAAGCTGACTTTTCTGCTGTAACTGGCCCAGACCAAGAAGTCTCCTCGGCATGGCCGGATACTGCCGTCGCTTACTGGCACTGGGGAATTAAAGGTGCTCTGGCAGCCTTCAGCCCTCTGCGCTGCTTAAGTACTTTTGGCCAGATGCTGGGCTGCAGTAGATGGATGTAGCTGCGCTGCAGGCAGCAGAGCGATGCTGATTTAAACCACCAGGCATTTTTTTTTTACATGTAGTTATCCCTAGAAAGCAATCGCCAGGCTCCCTCAAGCTGATTTCACATGACTTGCAATTGCACTTGCCAAAGAAACGCTCTCCTGGAAGCTCCACTCGCTCCCACACCGGGCAGGCACCGTCCAGGGCACGGAGGGATCCAAACTGCCACCGGTGACAAATTCCCAGCCTCCCCTCAAGCATCCTGCATCCTTGGACACGCTTAGCTCTGTAATCATTGCATTGAGTTGGACAATTTTAAACGGCGTTTCGTGACGCAGTAGATCTCACTAGACCAACCTGTCAGACAGTTTTCCCTGCAATCATTTGAAATATGGCAAACTTGTCATTTCCTCCTCTCAGGGAAGCAAGAGCAGAACGAGTCAATGGCAGCGAGTGCAGCCCAGCTCCAAACCCCACGTCTCTGGGTTCACCTTCAATATCGTTTTTGCCCAGTGAGACAGAGCAGCGCGGAGCAGCTCCCCGCTCGCCCGCCGCAGCCAAAACCCTGGCGAGATGTTGGGCTCCGCTTAGTGTCCCCAGACCCATCCCGAGCTGCTGGGCTATCCCCGTGCAGCAACACGGGGTCCTCTGCTCCCTGCCATGCAGGCAGGTTCGGCACCATTTGAAAGCAATTATTTTCCTCCAACCTGACATTTCTGGCTGCTCCCCAACTGCTTGTGGGCACTTCGGGATTTATAGGTAGAGCCCCTCAAAGGAATAGTTATCGTGAAAGCTGAAACTGGTTCCAAAAGGCTGAGAAATAACGTTCAGCCGAGAGCGGTTCCTCGCCTGGAATTGCTTCCTAGGGATCTAGATCATTCATTTTCCGGCAGCAGAGTCATTGCGGGGATACTTAGGGACTGGGGCAGAGGGAAGGGGTTGGTTCTTTCTTATACCGTTTTATCTGGTGTAGAGAGACTTTAAACTAGCTGGATAATTTACTTCCCTTTGGAGACCTTTTATATCCTTGAAAAATTTGAATTGAATCTTCTAACTGGAATAACCTCTTACGGAAAGGAAAGTAATTTGCTTAGTAAATGAGGCTAATAAAGATTTTTAGCATTCATGGAGAGAAAGAGAGAGGAAGATCCAGGGATTATGGCCAGCCTTGGCTCCCACTGAAGTGCAGAGCTCCAGAAAAGTCCCCACACCCCGAGCACAAAGGTCCTGACCCAGCCAGCGTGTCTTCCACCACGCTGTGACCTGCAAATGCATCGCAAGGGGCAACACTGGGCATGGGCTTTAGGGTGAACTGACAGTATTTGGCCTCCAAACTGCAAACTGGACGTCCCTGGATGTTGTATGGTGATGACAGGGACCACACAGTCCAAACCAGCATCAGGATCCTGGCTTTTCTGGCTAACATTTCATTCTAGGGAAGCCCAAGCAAGTGCCTAGCTCTGGGCAGGGAAACTGTGTGTGGAGCAGAAACACTTGGTGCATGTGTCTTGCTTTCAGACCATGTGTCTTGGTTTCAGAAGCGACTGACACAGAAAAATGGAAATGAAAAGAATAATCTCAATAATCTCATCTTCCACATCTGATTTCTGTAGACGGAATAGACATCCTAGAGTGGAAACTTGTACCTGCTCATTAGTAAAACACACAAATGGCTGCAGTAAAAGAAACGAAGCTAAATGCCTTATATGGTCCAGAAGAAAGTCAGTGGTTTTGGTACCAAAAAGGGGGCATGGACATGAAGGGAGCTGTTGCCTCGTGCTGATGAGCTGATGAACTCTCCTGCCTGGATTCTGCCCCTGCTACCTGCATCCACGGATCCATCGGGAGCGTCTTCCCTGGGATTCCTTTCCCGTCTGATAGACTACCATTAAAAACCATTAACAAGTTCTGTTTTCAAGAGGTTAAACAAGTTCCTTTAATGACAAGTGAAACCAGATAACAGATTCGAGGGGAAAATTCTCAACACCTGGAGTGCAACGTGATTTAGAATAAAACACGATCAATGGGCTCAGTGAGTGACAGCAGCACTTGGTAGGAATGCAATCGTGCAGCACGTCATTTATCAAAGCTGTGCTTTCCCTGCAGCTTTATCAGGCAGATTTCTTTGCAGAGCTTGGCCACATCACCCTCTGAAAAGCTCCTGTTAAAACGCGGAGTTAGATCCTACCTGCTCCCGTGCAGTGTCCAGCCCCTTGCTTCTCCCTGCGTTTCTGACACCTTCTCCCTTGCAGACAAGCGCTCCGTTCAGCACAACTCTGAGGTGATATTCAGATTGCTTTCGACACTCGCCCTGCTAAATTCTTCAGGCTCTCTGGAATATATTGGCATCAGGGGTGAATAATCCCTCCCAAGTCATCACATCAGGGCCTGTTTTACTAAATCTTTCCACTTATTAAGGACAAATTTAAACAGCTCAAATATGCTTATTTTTGTAAGGAGCCCTTTAAAAATAGTTCATAAATTTATGAGCCAGCATGTGCTGCAAAAATACAATAAAAAAGGGAAAAGCCAGCGACATATTTTAGCCCAGTTTAAACTATCTGTCAGCCATATCCTCCCATCTCATACAACTCAAACAAGGGCTTTTGCATAAAAGCAGCCGGCGAGGTCCTGCTAGGGTTAAGATGCTCTTTCTGCAGCAAAGGGCAGCACTGGATCTGCTTCGTTACCCTGTGTCGGCAATTCCTAATTCCTAAAGAAGCAGACAGGGTTTAGAGACATATACGTGACCGCCAGTTGCTCCGCACCTCGGGAGGAGGGAAGGGGCATCCAAGGATCCTGCTGAAGGCTCCAACCTTCTGCACAAACTCCCTGTGTCCCTGTTATTCGCCCCCGTGCCCAGCAGGAGCCAGCTGGATCCAGAGCAGGAGTTGTGAAAAGGCATCCCTGCAACTCGGGGGGAAATTGTCTGAAACGGTCTGAAAATGTCTGAAATATTGCTGGATGCTCAAGGGATCCATAGGGGAAATAAGGCAGGGAAAGCCTTTTCCTGGAGCAGCGGGACCAGACTATCACCATAGTGCCTAGGAGCACCCAAGGGTGTTATTGTAAAATCCTAGTGACCTAGGGCCCTATACAAGCAGAAGACAGACGTTTTCCAGACGAAAACACTCGTGCAAAAACAGCCACCACTGCCTGGCAAAGGGATTTGTGCTCCCTCCCTGTGCACTTTTGGAACAGGGTTTGTAAAAACCTGCTTGGCTTCAGCAAGGGGTCTGCCCTGGCGCCCAGGCGTGCACGGGAGTAGGTGCTGTTCCCATGCTCTGCTCCCAGTAAGCTCTGGGAATATTGCAGTGGTTTGGCCAGCGTGCTCTGAAATCTCAGGCCCTTTTAAAGAAGCAGACTGCAAATGTTCGGGAGGTTCATTGGTATTGCAGGAGTGTCTTTTAAACACGGTCCCCTGGGGGCATCTTGAGGCTTCTGCTTGACAGGTGTATGTAGCATCCCCAGATCCAGGGAGAAATCCTGCCCTGCCAATTGAACTGAAATGAGTCAATGCACAGAAATGACAGAGCGGGGCTTTCACATGTGGGTTAATTTACAGCATCTCTTAGCGTTTGGCATGTCGGTATTTGGAAATCCTGTCACATTCTTTGTGGAAATCTGAATTAGAAATTCTGCACTATATGCCAATCTGGCTCCCACTAAAAGCCTTGCAGATACCAGTGTTTCAGGAGTTAGTAGTTTGCTCATTTTTCCTTCTCTGTATAACCAAAAAGGCGAAGGAGGATGCAGTATATTGTAGGTCAATCTATTGCCCTATAGAAGCAGTGCTTTCCTATATGGGTAAGCATCTTATTTACCATTCAGGCTCATATCTTTCTATACTTTTAACTCAATGTAAAGCAGTAAGGTCTGTTTTTCATTCAAGCACATTTCTCTCTCGAAAAAAAAAAACACATCTCAAGGTATAGCCCATATTAGGCAGGTCAAAGTCTGATGTTAAGTCCGACGTTAAGAATATATAGTTTGCAGAATGAGAAGATTTTGGGGAAGATTTTGTCTTTTTTCTCCCCAAAACACTGGCCACGTGCTTTGCAATATTCCCACTGAGAGCTTGTATGTGATTGCACTGCATGAAGTGCAATCGAAGCGGGAAGGTGTGTTTAAACACAGAAATACACGCAGGTTTCCAGAGAAAATTCCCGTATCTGGCCTTCCCACTGGCCTCGAGGTTTAAAAGAGCAGCTCTGCTGCAGAGCACTGTAACCTTGTCTCAGATTTTCACTTGGAATCTTTAGATAGGGAGAAAAGCAGAACAAACATCTGCCTTAAGCCACAGATTTCAGTGCAGGTTGATTCAAGGCCAGCACCTCAAAGACCTGCGGACTTGAAATAAGGGTGGCTAAAATTTCTATCAAAAAGAGTTTTGAAAGGAGCAAGTCTCTGAATTTCCAAAGTGCAGCGCAGCATTGACAGCAGAGATTCAGATCCTCCGAAGACCTTTACCAGCAAAATGGCACATACCTCCAGTATTCTCCACTACATCTTAAATTATTCTCCAACTTTTCTACATGCAGATAATCCTAAATGCTACATGCAGATAATCCTAAATGCTCTGCATTTATTTGGTACTAATTGCCATCCAAAAACCTGACTACACGAACGTCTCTGACAGTGCAGCTGGTCTGGAAGCGCTTGGTTTCCCTTCCTTTCCTTTCTTTTCCTGCCTCTGTGGAGATCCATGGTCACAGCACCGCGTTCAGCCGTGCGCAGGGCCTGGACCTGCTCCTGCACGAGCAGCTGCCACCAAAGCAAAGCCTGGAGCTTATCCCATAGAGCCACTGCCTGTTAAGAAAGCACTGCCTAAATCCAGATCTTCGGGCCTTTTGCCGTGGCGGAGCAGCTCCCAGGTCGGCACTCCAATGTTCCAGGCAAGCGGACTGAAAGGAGCTCCCCTTCCTCCCACCCAATGTCCTAGCGCTGCTTCTACAGCCCGGGCCACTAGCAAATTCTCTAGCTCCTTTTCTCCACCTCACACTGGTGGGTGCCCAGTTCTGATGCGGGGTGGGACACCAGGGCAACCCGTCTGCCTGCTCCCCGCTCGCCTCGGTGGCTCCTCTGGAGAAGATGGCTTGGTGGGGCCTCAGGTTGCCCCAGACGGACGACCCAAAGCACTGTCCCTGTCTCCTGCACCAATGTGGTTTAGCTTAGCAGACCCAGAGTGTCCTTTATCCACAGCTGAGATGTTCATTCCATTCTTGAGCTAAGAATAACCAGAGAGGTGCTGAGAGGGGCAGGACCCAGCTGCTCCACAGCCTCCTCTTTGCCACAGCCCCAGCCGAGCACATTCAAGCTCAGCACATTTAGTCCCTGACTATGACGTGCTGCTGTTGTAGAACATGCAGCAGAGCTGACATGGCAGCAGAATAAAGCCGGCTTCTAATCTTCTTCCTGGAAGAACTTTCCAAATACTCTTTTCAAGGTGGTTTCCTCCTGCAAGTCCCAGCCTCTGCTGGGCTCCGATAAGGGCGAGCAGCAGTTTGAGAAGACATCTGATGCTGGACTATCCATCTTATTCCTCACATTTTGGTTAACAGTTGCTCCTGCTGGGACTACGTCAGTAAGCACTGATAACAGCTCTTTTCTCCAGGGCCACATCAAGCTGCTTCGAGGCAGACTTTTTTATGTCCTCTTTCTCAGGCCACAATGCACAGGCTTCACCTCCCCAAAAATCTTCTGTCACATCCAGTTCCTGCAGCATTATTCTGACAAAAATCAGTCACTAGCAAAAGTCCTTGATGTCAGAGGTTTCATCAAAGCAAAGTAATAAATACTGCAGCAGTCAGCTAGTCTTTGGAGTCCTGTTGGTGTTGCCAGGAATCTCACTTACTCCTTCAACACTGTTGTCAAAAGAACTGCATTTGTCAGAGTTTCTCTTTTCTTCCACTGCTTTTTTTTTTTCCCCTCCTCCCCTTTTCCTTTCTCTTCTCTTCCGAAGGAAACAAGGGCACATGCAAGGGAGACACTGTCCCATCTTTATCACCCTGCCATCTGCAAATGGTTTCATTCTGCTGACAATTTCACATGCAACCTTATAAAAAGAGCTGGCGCACTTATGCTGCTGACTTCAAAGATGAGCCCAGCGCCGCTGGACCCGCCGGGGCTCAGGGGCAGACAGCAAGAGGCTGCGAGTGAGTTTTTTGGGTGGGAATCTATCTGTGCGTCAAACAGGGCGAGAAAATGATTCTTCCAGTCGTACCACTCAATCCTTTCAAATGAAGTCAGAAAAGTTATTAGTGGTCAAGAGAGATTAAGAAACTCTGGAAGAAAGAAATGACCCTCGGAATTTTCCCATTCCTCCTGCAGGGAAGGCCAAGAAAGCTCCTGGCAGCCTGTAGATATTCCAGTGGTATCTAACACGGTTCTTTCCTATTTTTAATTCTTACTTTGTGTCCATGCATTAATGGAGGGCAAGCACAGGAGCAGCAGGAAGGTAACCACATTGTGAGACCAGATGTTTCATGGTGAATGGAGGCAAATCCTCTCCTGGGAGCAGGCTGCCAAGCTCAAGCCAACCATGTTGAGTCCATCTTTCCCTAAATGGTCCTTTCCTTGGAATGCTCCATTCCTCGGGATGCTGCTTTGGGGTGGCAATGCCTGGACCTCCTTCTTCTTCCATGGGCTTCACTGTGTTTGGAGCTGAATCCTTCAGCACCCCCAGCTCCTGCTAAAAGCAGTCTGGATGTTTCCGGGCCTGTTTTCTTCAAAAGAACCTTTTTTTTTCTATTATCTGTCTGCCTGAGAAGGTCAGGACTTTGCATTTTGCCATGTGGAAAATATAACCAAAAGAAAAGCTATTTTTGTTTTCATTTTTATTTCCAGTTCTTCGTAATGTCAGGGGAATGGCAGGTACATCAGCCCCTTTTGCTTCAAAATGACTTTTTAATGAAAACTCATTTTTCCCATGGTGAAGACATGGCTTTCTGTTCTCTTAACAGTGTTATTTTTATTTTAAGAAGCTCTGAGGAAAACGACTTTGGCTCTCATTAACTAATGAGTTCCCATGTAGCAAATTAGAATATTGCATTGGAATTTAAAAAAGAAAAAAGACATAAAGGGGAAAGAAAGTACAATTTTAGTCTTTTGATAAAAAATCTACTTTTTCTTCCATTTCTTTTATGTTAAAAATAATCATCAAATTGAAGGAAAGAAAATCTTGAATATTCCTCCTTGGCTCTGTGCTCAGATTCAAGGGTTTTTTATTTCTCATTGGCTGCTCACAAGCCCGGAGCATTTCTTTTTTATTTTTAAGCCTCTCTAGAAAGTGCAGCCTTCTCTCTGGGGACCAGTTCTAAGAGAAACAAATCAAAGATGAGGAATTTTCGCAGTCAGTCCACTCCGGTTCATTCCTTTGTCTCTCTGCTGTCGTGACGCTTTGATTCTCCATCCCCCCACGTATCCCAGCCTTTCGAGGCATTTATAAATTTTAGAAGTATTTATTATTGTGGAGAAAATATGATCATTCACTGAACTCATGGTGAACTTTGCACGCATGCTCACTCCTTTGGTCCGGAGAATTTTTTCTGAGTGAGGAACTCGAATAAGTCTGAACATTGACTTTTGGGGCTGAGATCTTGGCAGGTGATTTCGGGCATGTTCTGGAGAACCTGGCTGAGAGCAAAATGCAAGAGCCTCGTTGTATCTTACTCTTTTTCAGCTGAATCTGAAATGTTCCTTCATTTTTGTAGAGTAGACACTGCAAGGGCAAAGTCAAATCTCTGAAAAAAAACCCATCATCATTGTTAAACGATGCTTATGCTTTAACCACTGTTAAAATACCTGTTTGAGAGAATGGGGTGTGAAAAAATGTTTAATGCTGTTAAAATCGAAGTGTCATTTTCTCTGGTGAAGACTAGAGGAGTGAGCTTTAAACAGACACTTAAGAGGGATCTTCTTATTGCCCCCATCTTCCAAGACTTTCCACTAGGAAGGAGAATTCACTGCAGAAAGGGGCTTTCTGACATCCAGGTGTGCAAGAGGCTGGTCATTCCTAACCTGTGGGATCTGGTCCACCACCAGTTTTGGACATACATGATCATGCCACGTTTCCCTTCCTACTCCTCCTTGAAGGAGAGAAGAACAAAGTTCCTCTCAATGAAGGCTATTCTGTGGAGGGAGAGACACTCCTTGGATAGAGACACCTTGGATTTGACCTCCAGCCTCCGGAGGAGGCCACGTAATCCTCAGAAACACCTACAGTAGCTCCCTTAGAGACTCCTCCTTGCACAATATCTCCCATTAAGGCTACGAGGGACCCACACTCTGCCTGATCACTAAATGATCTGCTCTCGGCGGGGCCAGAAAGCGAATGCCTTTAATAAGGATTAACCCCTGCTGGCACGAGGGAGCAATAAATATCGTAGCGCCAGCATTCGTAACGCTGCAGT